>CAOKZL010000987.1:600000-785320 GCA_948472985.1 Iguana delicatissima | reverse complement strand
GGCCAAATGTTTGCAGATTCCCTACCCCAGAAAAAAAATGCTCCCTATACATATGAAATTAGAACGTCAAGGAGAAGTTTTGGGTTCACCTTTCCTTGCAAACTGCTACTTTTGAGGGTAGGCATGTGAATTTTCTTAGCTGTTTCTCTGAATTTCACCTGAATTCTCCTCCCTTCCTTGGTCCATAACGGTTGCAAGACTTTGTTTTTAATTCTTCCAAGGGACCTTGTATGTATTTTTCATATTAAAATGTTTATTGTCTATTCCATTGTCAAACAACACTTATGATTATGATCTCTCTAATGTTTAGTTGGAATCTCCTTTTTCTGTCATTTGAATTGTTTGGTTTGGGCCTTACCCTCTAAAACCACAAAAGCAAATTCATTACATTTTCAACATGATAGATCATCAGATATTTAAGATCTAGGACGATCACCACTCAGTCTTGCCCAGTCATGTTTTCCTTATAGGATTTGGTTTTTAGACCCTTTATCATCTCACTCACCCTCCTCTGACCATGCTCTAGCTTGCCAGCATTATAATATTGTGGTCCCTTGAATTGGAGATTCGAGGTAAGGTTTTACCAAAACAGAATACAGTGATACTATTACTTCTTTGATGCAGCTTAGACTGCATTTTTTTTGTTGTGGCCAAAAAGAGACGAAGACCAAGAATCTTCCAGGGAAAAATTAAAAAAGCCTTTTATTGTTAACCGACTCCTGCGCAAGGACTACAGCTGTTTCCAGGACTGTCGCTCCGATTGATTAAAACACCTAGACTTTATACCTTTGGTCAACAAGCGTCAGCAATCAATCACATCTAGAGCTTAGCCCAACCCAGAACAGGAGAACAAAGACTTCAGTTACTAATTGACACAAAATGATGCATATGGCCAAAATGAGGGTAGCTGAGGGAGTATGCTTGACTCCCTTTTAGTTCTCAAACGCCTGAGTGAGTGTTGCAAGGCCATTCCTAAAATTGAGATAAAGACAGGGACATCTGCTGTTCCACTCAGAAACTCAATTCAATTCACTTATTTCCCTATTCAAGTAGCAATTCCCTGGATTTAACCCCTTCATTCCCCCCTTCATGCTAAATTCAAAACTTTGCACTTTCAAGCATGTACTATTTCCTATTTCCTTATAGCACAAGTGATACATAGCAGCAGAATACATAGCAGCCTTAGGATTCACTAACACACATTACACGCTGTTCCCAATAATGGAGGGGGTCTGATTTGTGCGTAGAGAGGTTAGCTTCCAGCAGAAATCTAGCCCCAATCTTCTATTCCTCAGCAGTTGCTGGGTCTGATGTATGACGCCTGGCAGCCTCCGGAGTGCCAGCTGTATCATCTAGCCCAGAATCCTTCTTTCCTCAGCAGTTGCTGGATCTGACATGCGTCGCCTGGCAGCCCTGGAGTGCCAGTTGCATTGTCTAGCCCAGAATTCTTTCTTACTCCCTCTTGCAATCACCATTTAGGCATACACAACAGCTTTCTCCTTCCATTGACTTGAGCATTACAGATTAGAAAACACTTTAACATGCAGAGTAAAGACAGGCAGATTTAGGAAGGCCATTATGTTAGTACAAAGTACTTCTGCATACAGTGCCTTTACCCATACTCACTTAGGGAACCCAATAATCATGTCCACATGCCTGCAGACCACTAGAATGATCTTCTAATATTGTATACTTCAAAATGTATTTTCCCTTTTTGCATTCAACTCATTTACATAATGACAACAGGTTGTATTTAACCAAAATACTGAGTACGCCTTCACAACTGAAGAGATAGTCTAAACCTATTTCATGCTGGGCTGACAGCCAACAACGCATCTGCCTTACATGAAAAGCAATTCCTCCATGGGGATCATGTGTTGTCAGTACTGTACCTGCTGCTTTTATTGTAAATCCTTTTCATTTTGGCCAGCCAAACTATATCAGTTTGTGCACCGAGTGAAAAGTGATTCCCTCAGTGGCCAAATCAATTCATCCCAGAAGATGAACCATATACCTATTTACCATTGTAAAAACTGGTTGCTTTCCAGAACTGACTATGGAGGATCAACCCCCCTTTTCTCACACAACTCAATAAAACCAATGCTATAACTGAAAAGAAGTTAACATTGAGACATTTCCCGGGCATGCCTGTTTGCCATATACACATATCTCCCAATCCCTAGTGATAAAATAGGTAAACCAGACTTCTGCCCCTCCTATACCTGCCTCAACCCATGTTATTGTTTTCCACATTCAAGATCTGATCATGCATAGAATGATGCATGTGTCCCGAGTTGCAACCACAGCATCCTGGCCACCTTTACCACAGTGGGGGTTGTCACTACTACCTGATAGGTCTCCTCCACCGATGACCAGCTTGCCCCCAATCCTTCACCCATGTCTCCTGGTTTGAGAGGGTGTGCCTGTGCTTGTAGAGAAAGAAGCCCCTGTTTTAACATTTCCTCCCTTGTTGTACTCAGAGCTTTCCTAATGCACTAACTCCTTCCTGTAGAGTTATGTTCCCTTAATCCATCCAAAAGGGCTTTTGCTGAAAGGTGACAACTTTATGACTCTGTGAGGTGTGTACTGCATTCTCTCTCCCCCATCATAATGGGGCTCTGGGGAAAAACAAAAACACTCCTGGTTTCTCTGTTGTGGGCTGCACATGGAATGAGAGTGAGAGGTTTGATAAAGTGGGCTAAGAAGTACTAATGTGGTATCATGCCACTTGTCCTGTGCTGGCATCCAGTCCAAAAAAAACATAGCCAGGGCTGTCGTTTGGGCCATTCACGTTGAACTACTGTATCTTCAGGAAATTCCATCCCATCTCCTCCACTTCTCTTGAGTTCTGAGGACTGCAGGTGCGCAGGTCTGTTATTTGAGCCTGTATGATGTGTGGGGTTTTTTCAGGGCTGTTGTCAGTCTGTTAGCTGTCTCACAGCTTGCATCTCTCTTTTCCTTCTCCTCTGCCTTCTTCAGCCAGAGTCCCTTAACTGCAATTCCAAACTGGAGAGGTGCTGTATTGCCTCTCAGAAATGCTCCTTATTTTCTCCCTCCCAACTCAGAGGTGCGCCGTCACTTCTTCTCCCAGCTTGCTTGTAGGGGGTGCTCCATCACCTCCTTCATCCTGCTGGGACTGTGCCAGGGAGCCTTTCCAGTTCCCACCTTATCGGGAACTGGTGAGGGGCGCTACTTTGCAGTTCTGACTCGGCCCTTTCCCATATTCTCCATACTTCTGCTGCCAACGTTTCTTACCAGAATGTCACAACTCCGAGCCTTTGCCCTGTGCTGTTTATGGGGTGAGGAACAAAACTTTTCCTTTTAACTGCTGACCGCTGACATTATTCATGGAGGTCTGCTGTCGTCTTCCACAAAAGGATTCTCACCATACATCACCTCTCACTTGGTCCCTGTGTATGTCAGTTGGACCATCTATTCTGCTGTCCTCTTCCACATCCACCACATATCCACATCCTTCTCTGACTGTCTTCACCATCTGTCCAAGATTTTCTTGCCCATGCCTCTTCTGCTGACACTGGGCACATTGGCACACTCCCAGAGACCCTCATCCTCTTCTGGGTCTCTGACCACCTTCTCATCTTCTACCTCTACCTTATTTTGGATTTTATAAAAACTTACAGCTCCAGGTATTCACAGGTGGTCTCCCATCCAAGTACCAACCAGGCCCGACCCTGCTTAGCTTCTGAGATCAGACGAGATCGGGTGTGTTCAGGGTGGTAGGGCCATAGGCTGCTGAGCCGCTCCTCTTTGCCCTCTTCAGCCCCTTGCAGCCCCTGGACTTTTGGCTGCCCTGCTAGCTTTTTCTGTCAGCCGCTTGACTCTGCTGCATTTTATTTTCTCTGCCGGGTTCTAAAATTCCAAATGTCAGACAAACTAAGGAAGGTAGGGGGTGAACCCTCCTTTTCTGGGACTGACTCCTCTGTTCCTGCTACTTATTATTAGGCTTAAAGGTGCCCATACCTTCCAGGCTTCATGTCGCTGCCGTTTGTGGGAGGGCATGCCACCTATTCCCTCTCTGTCTCTTCCAGCCTCGGCTGCATCCTCTCTAGCCTCTGCTGCTCACATCCCTGGGGCAGCCTCCGCTGCATCTGCCGCCACTTCCATTCTCCTCCCCCCCCCCCGTCACCTGCCTGGCCTCCTTGGCCGGCGCCTCAGCTGGGGGAAGGACTGCTGCCATAGCCATCGCTTCTCCTCCAGGAAGCCTCTTCTCCCTTCTCATCTGCCACACATACTAATACTGGCAGCAGCTCTCACTCCTTATTGCTGGTATTATTGCTCCCCCTCCCATCTGTCTCCTCAGGGGAAGAAGAGGCGAAGAAACCGGTGGGGGTGAAGCGTGGCTGTCTCCTGAAGAGCTGCCGCTGTAGCTTCAAGGCCTCTGTGGGGGCTCTACTTCTCTGTTCTTTTGCATTGTATTTAAGGGTTCTTAGGGGAAATTTATTCAGGTACTACAATTCCCATGTGTTCAAGATTCCTATGTCAACTGCTTCTCCAAAAAACTCATTGTCAGATAGAGTTTTGCAGCTTTTAAGTCCGTCATTCCTGAACTTCCCCCTTCTCCTCCTCCTTTCTATTTGTTGGATTAGAAAGGGCTAGCCTTCCAAGCTGGGCTTTTGTCTTTTCACAAGGCCAAAAACAACTATTGACAATCCTGCCAATAAAATACCTATGAGGCCATGATACTGGAGGAAAGTTCTATTATTTCTTGGCCTGCTTTTCCGTATAAGTTGCATAGTGTGTCTTCCAATTTAGTAGGTCTGATATGATGAGGGGTGTATATTGATATCTCTGAACCCACTGGTAGCCCCCCTGGCTGCTGAACATAGGCATCTATGAGGTCAAAAAGGGACTGTCTTCTGAGTCTTGTCCACCTCTGCATACACAGCTTTAAATAATAGTGTGTGGATGGGAATTTGCAGATTGACAGCTCATTAACTTTCACCTAAGTTCCTCTCTCCCTTTAACCAGACTTACTTCTGTAAGGGGACAAACTGCCCTGCCCCCTCCTTTCGGCGTTACTTGATTCTAAAAAGAGCCTTGAGATGAGTTTTCAAACTTTCCTGCTGCCAACCTGGGCATTAAAATTGCAAAATCAGGCTCCTCGCTTCAAGAGGTGGCCAAAAAGGGCTGTCAGGTTTGTTTTTTCTCCCTCTTCCTCTTTCAACAGAGAGGAGCGAGGGGACTTCTCTGAGTGAACGCAGAGTTCTCTTTTTTTTTCTTTCTTTTCAGATGCAGCTTTTAAACAATAGGGGACTCCTCAAGCTGAGCTCTGCACATTGAGTTGTTATCTTGCTTAGAAATTGCAACATGTAATTTGCTGAGCCTCGATCAAGCAAAAACTTGTTTTCTCAACTAGAAACTCACGAACTTTAATTCTGCCATTCCCAAACCTTTGTGGCTAAATAAGCTCTAGCCCAAAGAAAACAGCAACTATAGGGTTAAGATCTGGAGGAGGAAGGAGGGGTTGCAAATACAGTACTGTTTTCCAGCAAAACAGGAGAGAGACACACAAACCTTTGAAATTTTCCTATTTACATTAATTCACTAAATCAGTGTACGTCCGCTATATCCAACCAGGCAAAATCTCTTCTACCCCTTTCTTGGAGGCTTCGCAAGTGGCCAGCAACAGTAAGCCTCTGAGCTCCTCCTCCCCCCTTTCCTACTCTGATGGGCAACCATTTATGAGAGCTAGCCTTTTCCTGCTTTCTCTTGCAAGTCCTTTAGCTGTTAATTGCCGGCCCATTAAATCTCCATTAAAGAGGTCATACTTGGTCCTGGAAAACGCCTTACTTTCTGTCAGGCTGAAAATGCTTGCTCCCACTGCCTTTAGCATGGGACAAAGGGATTCTTTTCCAGTTAATTGTAGCATTTGACATAGTAATAGTTCTTGGTAGCCCTTTAGATTGAAACTCAAAACTCCCACTGCCTGAATTGCAAAATCAGGCTTTTCCTCTTACACTTAGAGAAAAACAATGAGATTCTGCATTGCTTCCTCACTATTTCTCATTAACACCTGAGAATTTCTATGATGCATCTTTGTCATTTCCAGCCTTGCTGAAGTCAACTTCTGGCTTAAAACAACAAATGACTACATGGCTTACTCCGGAGACCCCAAGGAGGAGGGCCTTCAGGAAATGGCTTCGAACGCCAAGAGACAACTAGAGAGGAAACAAACCATTTTTTTCACACTACAGCAGCAATAGTAAAGTTTCCACTAAATCCTCTTTTAAAATTCTTTAACATACAGCCCAGAGGAGTCTGTCGGTTCTCTCCCCCACCCATTTCCTCCCAAGTTTCAAACAAGACACAATGGGAATGGGATTGACGCACGGGTAAGGGGTCCCGTGCGCCAACACAAAGGGGGTTCGACTCCAGGCACTCTGATACCGACCTAGCCATCTGGACATTCGACAGTATGGATGTAGGAACTGCGGTATCCACTCAATTCATACACACATCTTTCATTCAGACGAACAACCTCCCATCAGGCCCACTAAACCACAACTGAGACGTCTCATTTATTTTTCCGCCATACCAAGAGTCTTCGGGGTTTCGCTCTCTACTGTTGAGAAGTACTCGGCCGAAACTCGGGGAGTGATCAGTTCCCCCTTCCCCCTTCCAAACATGGGGGGGTCTACTCACCAAAGGGTCATGGGAGGTTTGGTTTCCAGCTGTAACCCAAGGTCCATTGACTGGATCGCTGTCGCCAGGGTTGCCACCACTCCCCCAACCAAACCTCTTCGACAAAAGGTCGAGGGCACCCTGGGTTTTGTCAAGGGGGGGCCGCAATCCCCGACGTCCAAACGTCCGTCAAGGGGGACAGAAACCTTCTTCCCCGTTTCCCAACCAATGCACCAGAAATGTTGTGGCCGAAAAAGAGACGAAGACCAGGTTTCCAGGGAAAAATCAAAAAAGCCTTTTATTGTTAACAATTTACTTGCGCAAGGACTACAGCTGTTTCCAGGATTGTCGCTTCGATTGATTAAAACACCTAGACTTTATACCTTTGGTCAACAACGTAGCAATCAATCACATCTAGAGCTTAGCCCAACCCAGAACAGGAGAACAAAGACTTCAGTTACTAATTGACACAAAATGATGCATATGGCCAAAATGAGGTAGCCAGGGAGTATGCTTGACTTCCTTTTAGTTCTCAAACGCCTGAGTGAGTGTTGCAAGGCCATTCCTAAAATTGAGATAAGACAGGGACATCTGCTGTTCCACTCAGAAACTCAATTCAATTCGCTTATTTCCCTATTCAAGTAGCAATTCCCTGGATTTAACCCCTTCATTTTCACTGCATCACACTGCTGACTCGTCTTTAGTATGTGGTCTGCTGAGAGCGTTAGATATTTCTTATATGTACTGTTGTCAAAGAAAGTGCATGCATGCCTCCCCCCACCCTTCGATTGTCTTACCTTTTCCCTTGGTGCAAGTTCTCAGCATTGGGGCAGAGGCAAGGGAATGGGAGGGGAGAGCTCTGAAGGATTGAAAGAAAGCATACACCCATTTCTCCCCTACCACTGCCTTACCTTTTATGTCAGCTTTCTTTCTTTCTCCACACCAGAAAAATGCAAGGGAATGGGAAGAGGAGAACGAGAGGGAGGCGTGGGCCCCTTGCAAATAATCAAATTCATGAGAGTCAGACTCACAAATGTGGAAGGAAAACTGTACTAGCAATTTCAAAAATGCTATTTTGGTCATTTGTGTTCTCAGACCTGGAATTTTGTTCCTAAACAGACTACAAAGTCCATAAAATATGGTTGCAAAATAATTATAACATATTATTATATTGGTGCATACTGCCCTATTGGTAAGTAAGCACAATCAGATTGGCAGACCATCATGGCTACTTTCCCCACCCATGCATGAATCCTGTATCAGAATCCTTCTGTTGACATGGGAGAGATCCACAAAAAACTAAAACAGTAGAGATATCCCATGATCCCCTTCCGTCACTCATTTAATACTGATCAGTGCAATGGAATTTTTATTCAAATATATTCAAATTGGCAGCATGGCATATGAATCCCTCACCCTCCGGTGAATATATTATTGATTCTTGTTTTCCCTATCAGTACCTAAATATTAAGGAATCAAATACCTCCACTGTTGCAAGAAATATCACACAAAATGTTTTGTTTCATGCTTGGCTAGTTAAGGCAATAATAACAAGTAACATCAGATTTTCATAACCAAGATAGTTTTTTTTCCCCTAACACAGTTTTCTGACTCATATTTGGGAGACAGGCTTTCATTAGCCCGGCCTTCTCTAATCAAGTATCCTCCAGGTCTGTTGAACTAAAGCTCATATCATTCTCAGCCAGCATGGGTGTTAAGTCTGGGAAAACTGCACTACCTCATCAGTCAGTATTTTCTGGCCAATCTGACTGGGAACTAAATAGAAGTTGCCACTTGCCGAACCTCTTAGGCTCATTTACATCAAAAGCTTTGGAAAGAAGACTGACTGACTGGAACCATGCCAGTTAAAAAAAGGGAGGGGGGGCAGAGATTTTTAGGTCAGCTGAGACATTCTCCTCAGGGTTGATGTGCATCATAATTTCAAGTATGATGGCATCTGTTCCTTGGACTAACATTTTTCTTGGTTATATACTTTTTCAGCTCTTTCACTGAGAGAAGAATCTAAATTGCCATGCTGTCATTTCTCAAACACAGTTGAAATTGCTGAATCCTTTCAAAAGGTTTTCCAGGTTGTCTTAGGAGCAGCACACTTTTTCCTTGGGCAACTCAGCACTCTGTCAGCATGAGCTGCATTGTCTGAAATCTGCTTTTGTCAGACCCTTCCATATATCACAGTGTGTCTGTAGTACAAACACACTCTTTTATACTGTTGTGAGTGGCCCAAAATCTTGTACTCACCATATCTAAATAGGTTGGACACAGAGCTAGGATAAGCTCTGGAATTAGGTAGGAAGGAGAAACACAGAATATAAAATATGCAATACAAACACACACAGACACACGCACACAAAGAGTTTTCTTAGGTCAAAGGATCCCTCTGATAATCAGAACTGCATTCAGTCCAACCTACTAGTAGTAGCAATCAGGAAGGATAACTTTATTCTTCAAGTCTCACATTGTTATACTATTTTTCTTGATAAAGAAAGCAGAATAAAACATACATCAGCAAGGTTAGTATTTTGCTCAAAGCTTGACTACTTGTTATTACTTATCTAACTCTTTTGTCTGCTATCTGGATGACCAGAACAGTAGGTGAACAGTGGAACATCATGATGTTCACAAACAAGGCTATCACTGATGTAACAAATGTACTCTCAATTTCAGCAATAATCTTTTCATACAGAAGTTAATAAAATGGAGGTTAGTCATATAACATGTCAATAGAAGCAGTTAATCAATATTCTTCTTAATCATACTGATGAGAGGGCAATTGAGAATCTTCCAACATCCCTCATGTATATTTTAAACCAACACTATTCTTTTCATCCACTTTTTCTGTTTCTTCTTGACTTTAACTCCGCTTTCCCTTGACTACTTGAAAAATTTTGCTTGGACATCTTCAAGAAACAGATTAAGATCAATAAATAATATTAAAGTAAGAATCTCAGGTGCAAAACTTCTCTCTCATAGTCTGGCAACCCCTACTCCCCCTCACTTTATTTGTTTACCAATGGATAACAAATATTATTGAATAAGTCAATAGGCCATGTCAAAAACAGACAAGGCATACAAAAAAATTACCAAGTATCTGCAAACTGTTATTCCTTTTTTGTAGTAAAATATTTATATTTTATTCAATGTATTCAAGGAAATTTACAGTACCACAGTTCAAAATGGTGCGATTAATTTAAGGCTGTACTTACACTAGGTCCCCTGCATACATATGTTTTCAGGCTTACTGTGAATAACAAAAAATGTGGATAATGAAATGCTATTTTTTCAGTGAGATGAATGACATAGATATCAAGATGAATATGCACCTTGGAGAGGAGGCCCTGAAACTTACGGAACTTTAGAATCTAAGAGAAAGTAGGTTTTGCAGCCATTATTTGCAGTCCAAAGCCAGTGCATAACTGACAAAAACATTAAAATTGACAACATGTGGTCCAAAACAAAAAGGGGGGGGACAAAATGTTTTCAGACTGCATTTTAGTGTGAATAAGTGAAAATATGGATACCAGTCACTTGGATAAGGTGCAATTACTGTATATCCACTCATCTAGGAGTAAGTCCCATTGAAATCAGAACCAGACATGTATGGGCTGATGTTGTGAAATAAACTGGAACTTTATGTTACTGCAGTTTAGGCCTACCTGGCGATAGCACCCGATATCACTTTGATATCATAATTTGGCCTTACCATACCACCCCTCTCCACGTGTTTGTGAAGACCCTGGACAAGCCCAGAACTAGGCTTGGCCATCAAACGCTGCAATTTCCCAAGACAATACAGGCAGGCCAGAAATAGCCAGCTCACTGCTTTAGGAGACCTCTCTGCAAACACCCTCATTATGTATGCACACTGTTTACAAAGGACTCCCTGCCCCAAGCAGGTAATTTGGGAAGCTAGAAGCTTAAATGCCAAGCACTGAGCATTTGCATACAGTCTACCTCTTTGTCAATTGAGACTTAACTCAGTCATGCTAAATTGTGACCTTTCGGAAACACTGTCTTACACCCAAAACTCATTGTTGTCCCCGAATAAGGCATAGCCTGCAGTCACACTTCTCCCTATAAAAACCCCTGATTCCGAGACCTTCCTCGGATTGCTCCTGAGTTCCATTCCGCCTTGCTGCCGCTTTGCTTGGCAAGCCTTCCCCTCAGCTCCAGTAGCTCAGACTGCAGCAACCTGGGATCGCTCCCGAGTTCCAGCCGCCTTGCTGCCGCATTGCTTGGCAAGCTTCCCCTCAGCTCCACATGCTGAGATACACCAAACCCCAGCATCGCTCTCTATCTTCTTCCAGGCTTCAGGAACAGGTGTCGTATCACCCAAACCAACTATCCCTCTGAAAATCCCGCTATCTTACTCACACCTTTATTTTCCTTAGTTATCTGTGAGTGTGTGTTGCTTACATCGTGTGCCTGTATTTAATAAAGATCATTCATTATTTTCAAACCGGTCTGCTTCTTGACTTGGCCTGACCCCGTAAACACTGGGTTACAAGATCCTGCTAAGTTACCCTGCCTCTCATAATGCTAAGCAGTGCTCTGAGCTAATTTTCCCCACCTATAGTAGAGCACATTTTGGAGTCCCTCCCGGGACCCCCCAGTAAACAGGGTAACATTTATGCTG
This sequence comes from Iguana delicatissima, assembly GCA_948472985.1. NCBI lineage: Eukaryota > Metazoa > Chordata > Lepidosauria > Squamata > Iguanidae > Iguana > Iguana delicatissima. The sequence goes on along the minus strand of CAOKZL010000987.1, from coordinate 774,024 downwards.
GGATTGTTCAAAGAGGTCCCCAGTGGCCTGGTTGTATCATGATTAGCAAACTAAACCAACCTTAAAAAAAAACAGGAATGAAAAATCAGGGATGGATAGAACACTCTATTATCAGTCTTTGTCAGATTCACAGGTGTTCATTCATAAATCTTCTTCATCCTGTTTCTCTACATTAATATGTATTCCTTATTTTTTTAAAAAATGAAAATGCATATTTATATTTAAATAGATATTTTCAAGTATTCTGTCTCAAACTATAGATTTCTAAATGTATGCTATATGTTATTTTTTGTTTTTTGTTTTTTAATTTACAGATCTTTCAATACCCAAATATATCTTATCCTAAAATCCACATTCATGTAAGCCATTTGGTGTGTGCTGTTTCTTTTGAAACTTGGAATCTCAATGCAAAATTGGGAATGTGAATTCTAAAAAACAACATTCTGATTTGTAAATCAGTTCAGAAAGCATAGATCAGGTTAGGTTGCATTATTATGAATTATTTCAGTATCCCTACTACAACCTCATATCCTTGACCAATACAGTTTGTACTGCATTCTCAGTTTTATTACTGTTATTCTCTGGTAAAATTGTCTCATTAAAGTCAGTCATCAATATATCAGTAGCTTCATTGGGGCATTCAGTTTGCCTTCTCATTGAAACACCCTGCTTCCCAAATTGATGGCGCAATATGTCCTTAAACTTTCCAGGGAGCCTGAAAATTCCTTAGTTGGATAGTAGAGACAAAATGGAAAACACAACAACAAGGGCATTATCATTGGGTAGCAAACATTTCTCTTGGCTACCATGTAGCAAATGATGCAGATTTATTTCCAGTAGGAACATGCAGAGGGGGAGACATCTTTTGAGTGTTTATCCAGTAATCACACCACTACTTACAGCACTTTGTTGAGTTTATTCTTTCTGACATTTGGAGAAACAGACAAACATCACCAACACCCACTGCAGGCCTCCACAATGCGGCTGTGTTTTAATGAGAAATTCAGAGCCAGCTTCTAAGTATCTGCCACAGTGCAATGCCAGCCCTACCCCAGATGGAGGAAGGATAAGCAATATCCACTGCAGCTGAGTGATCTAGAGGAATGACTGGGCTCAGGTCACTGCTGTGTCATCACCCAGAGAGAGGAACAATGCCTCTTTCAGCTGGAGCTTGCATTCAGCTCTGCTTTGCATCTTAAACCAGCTGGACCCACTTCTGATTCCAGAGTTACAGAGCCATATTATCGATTTCCCTAACTTACACTCTTCTAACAAGCCATTGCATCTTCTAGATACTTGCACACTCAAGTCAAACTAGAATAATAATACAGGAATAAATAGGTCTTTGTTGTTATGTGCCTTCAAGTTGACTCTGACTTTTGGTGACTCTGTCCAAAGCATGGATGGATGAATTCTAATCATAGGTTTTGTCTGCCAAGGTCTATGCTGAGGAGGTTTGTCATTGCCCTCCTCTAAGGCTGAGAAAGTATGACTTTCCCAAGGCACAGGGATTCAAACCCTGATATCCCAGAGTCCTAGTCCAATATTCAACCCACTATGCTATGTTGGTTTTCACGTGTCTCTACATTTCATGAAAAATGCGCACACTGCCGCCCCAAAGTACTTACTCAGCTGAACACTAAGTGCTTCATTTTATTGAGTAAATGATAATGTTACCAGAAGCAGTTATCCATGACTAATTGGCCATGTTAACTGATTGTAGCAGCTTCACTCAATTCACCATCATTGATTGCATTAATATAATGTTCATCCCAAGAACATCAACTCCGCATAGTCACTCAAAAGTGCAATTCTAGCACTAGCAATTGTTGTGGCACTAAAACAACCTCTCCCATATCCCAATGCAATGGGCAAGTCGTAAGAACCTAAGACAAACCATGAAATTTCAACTTGTTGCATTAATCTATGAGAAAAATAAACTGTCTTTTAAAAAGTGAAAATAAAGGATTTGACTATTCCTTTACATTCTTTCCAAGACCTATACAAACAATAATTGAGTGTAGGTTCAAAAATAATAATAATCTCTACCTGTAATCTATTGTTTGAAATAGAAATGCCATATACAACCCACAACTTGAGTTTTGTGTCTCCAGAATATGAAGTGAAGTGGTTTTGCTCACATCCCTACTTTCTCTGGCACTGATCACTACAAATTAGGTAAGGACCTTTTGCTTAAATAATTTGGGGGGGGAAGATATTAAAAATATCACCTTACATAAGTTGTACACAATTGGGGCCATATGTTCCTATCGAAAGAGCATTATTTAATCATTTTGAAGTCCTTACTCAAACTTTCATATTAAATTTAGCATGTGGTTGAGTCCATTGCCTCCACAAAGAGTAGGATCTCATCATTCCTAAGTTTTGGGTGGTCTTTTGGTGAGGTTCTAATCCCACAGCTATATCCTGCAAACTTTATTATGCCTAGATGTTTGGGCTGGACCACAGTGAATAACCATAATTCTCTAGTGTCTACTCTATTCAGCATGAAACAAAGAAATAATATATTTTGTAAATCTTTCTCCCATCCCAAATGTGCATCCATTTTAAAAGAACTTTCATGTGAGGTGTTTTTACTGTTGTTGTTGTTATTGCTAATTCCTCTTCCACAGGTGTGTACTCCCACCCAAACACACTAAAGTGATACACAGCCCATGTAATACATGATTTCCTGAAAGTGTAGGCTCTGTGGGGAACCTCTTCATAACCCCAGTCAGCTGCAGCACTGGTACCATGTTTGGAAATGTTGCTCTTTTTTTCTAGTAACAGACTCTGGTGGATAAAATTTGTCCCATTGACTGATCAGAAACAGCTCTCAAAAGGGAAGAGAACATATCCTTTGGCCCCATAGGGGAAATATGGTGGTAAGAACATCCTACAAATCTTGTCGGGCAGATAAAGGATCAGTCTTCCCCTGGAAGCTGCTGTGTGACAGCAGATATCTATTCTGTGTTTCCTGAGGAGCTTAGTTAGCTAACAGTTAATTTCCTCATTTTTAAAAACAACCTGTTTCTTAACTTCTCTATTTAGTTTTTAAAACAAATATACTAAATTAGTAACTGGATTTTTTTTGGTTGTTTCTATCTGGACTGGAATTCCATTACTTGTATCTAGTTACAAGGCAGCTGAGCACAAACATGCTAACGTAGTCAAAGATTATAATGAAAGCTCTGAATGAGAAGTCAATGCCAATGGTGTGTACTGAAAGAAAGGGTGATCCTTTCCTTTATATATTTTCCCATGTGCATGAAAGGTATCATTTTAATACAGACAGCGGTGGTGGTGCCACCTCTGAGGTGGTACCACGAGCAAAGCTGGTATTTCTGTTCTTCTGAAAAACAGAAAAAAGGTGACCTGAAGATTATTCCACTTTAGAAGTCCAGACATATTAGTCTGACACAAAGATCTGTTATAAGCAGCTGTTCAGATCTGACACCATGACCAATGAAAGTAAAGACAATGATTATTCAGGATGCATTACTCTTAGTCTGAATTTGCTTTTTTTGTTGTCAGGGGCACTGTCATGTAAGATGTCTAATGGACGATGGCAGTTTCTGCACTACACTGTTATAGTGCTATTCTACTTTCCACATCCTATGGAATCCTGGGGTTTGCAGTTTAGGGTGGGGCATTTAGAATTCTCAGCCAGAGAGCTTTTTGGCCTGAATGAACTACAAGCCCCAGAATTCCACAGGATGCTGAAAGTGGAATAATAGCATTGTAACAGTATAGGGCAGAAATGGCCCATCTTAAGTGCTGTTAGGAAGAAGAAGTGCTATTTTTCTAATAAAATAAAATAAAATAAAATAAAATAAAATAAAATACCAAAGCTTTATCCCATCAAGGCAATGAAAATCAGCAGCCAGCAACACAAAAATCTTAAGCATTTGGGAATCTTGGGGGTGGGGTTAAGTACCTCAAAAGCTTCCTTTTGATGTCAAAGAAAGTCTGTAGAGAATATAAACCTGCTTAACATATTATACAAATATAGTGAATCTTCATTTCACAAAAACATCTTCTTCTATACCTCCCCCATATCTACAGGTGCAAAAGTACTGTTGAAATGTTGGCAAAGACATAGGTGAGGTGTGAGGACTATTAACCAGACAGATGGATGTGTGTGTATCAGGCCAGGATGACTATTATCTGAAGCTGAAGCCAGGTAGTTTTCTTCAAGTATTCTCTTCCACATAATCAGGCAGAGAAAGAGAACAGACTCCTGCCTGCTGGCCCAATCATGCCACTGTGTTTTTGTCAACCCCATGCCTATACTCACTACAGATTGTGGGGGAGGAGAGGAATCTGCTCAATGCTAGTAAGTTTCCCTGTGACTTAAACTAGGGCCCTTTCCGCACAGCATTTGCCATGCGAAAGGGCACCTGGAGTGTGGAGCGATCTGCATGACGCACTCACAATCGCGCGATGCTCCAGGGGCCGGCAGGCGCTGATCGTGCACCTTTTCATTTTCGGCTAGAAGCTGAAAATGGTGCACGATTGCGCATTGCTCCTGGGCCCCGCGTGCACTTACCTGGCGTGCAGAGCCTCCGGAGCCGTGCTGGTCACACTTCCTGCCCCAGCACAGCCTGGGAAACTCCCAGGCTGCATTGCAGAAGGAAGAGGTGGGGCTCTCACACAAGCAGGCAGCTTGTGCGGAGCCGAAGGACCCCAGATGCGAGAGCCCCTCACCAGAGGCTGCTCACGCGATCACCACACCCCAGCGCCGGAAGAAGGTAAGGTGCGGAAAGGGCCTAGGATTCTAAATCACATGTGATAATTTCCTCTCCAGAGGCCCTTTCACACTACACAGTTACAGAAGTAAGATTCTACTCTAACTGCCATGACTGCATCCTAGAGAGTCCTGTGATTTGTAGTTGGATGAAGCACTATTGCTCTATGGCTCACATTTCTAAATACCTCTCTCTAAACTACAAGTACTAGGATTCCATAGGATGTTGCCATGATACATTAAGTGGAATCATGATGCTACAGTATGAAATTCAGCCCTCTGCTTTCTGTCACTCACCTTACCCTACAGCTTCAAACCCACTCTCTGTGTTTAGTAGTCAGGCCTTCAGCTGACTTCAACACTGAATGAGTGGGTGAGATTTATGTTGGGATCAAACTGATCACATGTGGTTGATTTTTGTTGTAAACCATTTTAAAAAAAATTCTTCCAGACAGAGATCTGGAAGAGATCTGGAACAACAAAACCTACAAATGTTTATAGGATAACAGACAAGTAAAATATTGAATATATAGTTGGGTTCATATGAATTGCACCTCTGAAACAAAATAAACACCTTTGCTTTATGCTGCTTAACAACTCACTGCTCTTTCAGCTTCCAACTAACTCTATATTTGCATCTTGACACTGTCTTGATCTTATCCCAATCTCCTTTCCTGGCTAGTTCTATCTGACAGCTGAACAGCCAAATTTCTCTTTACGTATTCTTACCCTGTTGACCTTGTTTCTCAGTTTTCCAAGAATTGTGCTTGGCTGGTTCCACTCAGGCCATGCAGGCTGTTTTAACTCTTCCTCTAACTTCTCATTACAGACCTTTACCACAACATGTAGCTGGGGCAGCATAGCTGGTGAACTGGTCCTGCTTTCTTCTAGAATGTTATTACATTCCATGGAGAAAAAGGAAAGAAGACAGATGCAATCCAGATGTAGGAAGCTTCTTGTTCTTTCATTCTTAAGTCTTTGTTGAGAACTGATTATTAATCTGCCTTTTCTACCACTTTTACTTAGGATTCAGTCCCTTATCCATTTTCCCAGCACTGAAACTCTAAGCTAAATTCCCTTTGCACAGAGTGAAACTTACTTCTATCTATGTCCTTCAATTTGAAAGTTTGCATTATCCTTAACATCCCATTGCACTTTCATTTCTTAAGGCTTGTTACCTAAACATGTTTGCCAAAGCAGATGTCCAACCCTGCCTGATTCTCCCTTTGGCCCCTATGTCCTTTGCATTCTTTAGTTAAAAAGAAACTCAATAGAACTATTTAAACCACGCCACTTGGCTTTGTACATATTATGATAAATGTGCAGCAAAACATGCTACTTTCTCATTAATGCTAGCATGACATTGGCCCTAATTCAGAATGTCCACCTTGATAACTGTACACAATATAACAGTAGGAGTGGGAGTACAGGGCTTAGCATTGCCCTATGGAAGAAAGTTAGATTGTTTTGCTGACCTAATTGCTGGTGCATCCCTTAAATTCTATAACAGTCAGCAGAGTGGTCTGGCAGATGAGACACAATCATAAAAAAGCTTGTAACCTATATGGACCATCCTCGTTTTATACAAAACACCACAGCTATGTACATAAGCCACTTCATTATACAAACATTTATCTTTTTCAAAAAGAGCCTTTAAAAAATTGAAAAGTGCTGTTGACAACCATCCACATGAAAATGTGTGTGTGTGTGTGTGTGTGTGTGTGTGTGTAGTGCAAATCCTTTTATAAGACACTGTTTCTGATCTGCAGAAATGTATTTTCCAGTGTACGTAATAATATCTTTGAGACTGTGGCTCCTGTAAGTGTGATTAAAGGTGTTACGAGTTAAGAGGTCACACCCAATATCCCATCTTAAAGTTGCAAAGATTCCAATTAAGACTCACCAAATGCATGCTGAACCAGAAAGGAAATCTGCAAAAGCAATTCAACCTTCATATCAAGTAAATGTGAAGCACTGGAAATACATTATGCATTTGCCATAAAATATAAAGCACATTGGAAACTAATCTGTTTGTGGCCACTTGAACTGAAAAACAGACATATGTAGTCAGAGCTTCTCTGTGACAATGAATGTTATGGTAAACGTATAGAGCATACTTCAAAGAAAATACAAGTTGAAGCACAGTAAATAATGTGAAACAAATCAGGTCACACCTAGGTCATCATACTTCATATTTGGCCTAAAGCAACACTGAGCAATGGACCTCATGAAAAAGAGCCAAAGGTTTCATTTTAAGTTTTTGAAGCCCAATATCTCTTTTAGTTCTACATTGATGGAAACTGTGGGGACAAGGTATAATGGACTACTGTTTCCTCTTTTTATGACAAAGGTCTGTCCAACCTTTGACTTCATCTGTAATATGAATGCTTCAGAGTTTATGTTCTTCCCAGGGACTGGTGCTCCCCACTTAGACCAATATTCTAAAACTGCCCAAATTATCTGGAAAACTCATTTATCTATAGTGCCTGAAAGGGGGTGGGGTGGGGGGACAGGATGGAATCCAGAAGAAGAGTAGACTGGAAAGTTGGGGTCATAATTCATCTTTCATCCAAGCAGACATCATCAAGTACTTTGCCTGTTGTAATTTCACTCCATAGTGTAACTGTGGTGAAGAGTAATCTCCTATTGGCCCTAAATCATTGGTCCTAATCTCCTGAGAACTGCACTGAAAGAAAATAGAACAACATTCTTTAGTTGAGGGCGAAAGACTGAAATTAAGCCTTTATATAAACATGTAGAATAAGATGGTTCAGAGTTCAGATGGGGATGCTTCCTCTGGTGTTGTGATTTTTACCTTAGAGCAATTTTGATCATTTGTAACAGATGCTATATTCCTTCTGAAAGAAGAAGCCATACACAAACATATGGACAAGCTAGCTGGTACAGAACTGGTGCTGCTTTCATTTAATTCAATTTCCAAAACTTCCAAACAACTTCCAAAAGTTGTTAGGGTCTAGTTGTTGTTGTGTGCCTTCAAGTTGTTGTTGTTGTTGTTGTTGTTGTTGTGTGTCTTCAAGCATATTCGGCAGTGGAATATGCTGCCTCGGAATGTGGTGGAGTCTCCTTCTTTGGAGGTTTTTAAGCAGAGGTTGGACGGCCATTTGTTGGGAATGCTTTGATGTGGCTTCCTGCATGGCCAGGGGTTGGACTGGATGGCCCCTGGGGTCTCTTCCAACTCTATGATTCTATGATCCTATAATTCTAAGTTGTTTCTGACTTATGACGACCCTAAGACAAACCTATCATGGAGTTTTCTAGGTGCTGAGAATGCATCATGCACCCAAGGTCACCCAGTGGGTGTCATGGCCAAGCAGGGAATTGAACCCTGGCTTCTAGGATTGTAGTCCAATGTTCAAACCACTACCATTAGCACTGAACCCAAAATGGCGAATATTCAGTTCAGAACTGTAAATACTTTGTCTTACTTGTTGAAACCAGGGTAATGTCAAGCAGTCACAAATTATTGGAAGTTTTGTGGGTGGTTGGGCCTACTATGGCAGTGATGGTATCGATGTCAGTATATTTTTTAAAAAAAATCCTTTTTAAAACATAGCTTTGTGCCAACTACTGGCTATGCAACTTTTCTTGGTGATTTCTAGATGGCAACCATCTATTTAAATAAGAATGATCTAGACTTACTCTCAGCAAGTGTCAATCATACTGTCAGACAATGCTTCTCAGACTATTTGATATGAAGAGCAGCAGTCCCCCCTCCCCCATCTGCCTGGAACCGGGACCACATTTGTGCCTTTGGATGCAACTGTTTCCTGCTTTCCTGGAAACTCACTGTGAATTGGTAGCTGATGGTTCATGCACCAAGCCTTGTTGGTTATTTTGGTCTGTAGCTCCTTTCAACACCAGCAAACATGGCCCAAAATCAGGCACAACTGAAGACATAGTCCAAAAAAGAAAAGAAAAGAAAAGAAAAGAAAAGAAAAGAAAAGAAAAGAAAAGAAAAGAAAAGAAAAGAAAAGAAATCTGAAGGAAAACAAATTGGAGTACAGTGTTGCAAATCATCACCATAATAATCTGAAGCAAAAGAACCCCTTGTAGTTCTGATGTTAGTAACGACACTGTTGAAATGTCACATGAATTTCATCAAACTTTATTAGATCCTTCCTCTGTTTATAAATAAGACCAGTCAAACTTCAGATACAAAGTCTACTATCCATAATACACTTACAAAGGAGTAATATGTGTTGGATACAATAGGAGTGACCTCTTAATAAATATGAACAAAATCACACAGCATATATGTCTGGGAAATCTACCACCCCTATTTAATATCTACTTTTAGGTCCTTTGAGATTGCCTCAGAAAGTCCAAATGCATTGTTTCCAAATGACATAATGTGAAGCAAAAACCCAGTGAAGTTGGGTAATGAATTCTTGTAGTGAAGAAGAAAACTCATTGTGTCAAGAATAAGAGCTGGACACCAATGCTTGGAGTAAAACAGAGCACATTAATAGCGTAATACAACAGTCTATAGTAGAGAGGGGAGAAGAGTGCCAAACTGCTGATCCCATGCATTATTTAATTGCCTAAAGAGTCAATTTGTCCCTTGAGTCAACGTAGAGCCAGCTATTCCCAATTTGCGTGAATGGGTAGGTGACAAGTTTCAAAGAAGCCACCCCCATTGCCCCAAATTAGTACGTGTTCCTCTGCAACCTCTCCATTCCAAGGACTTGTTATCCCCAATTTATTCTACTGGTTTTCTCTCTCACACCTTAATACCCACCAGTTGTGACCCAGCAAGATATCTGAGTTAGGAATTGACCTCTAGTGCAACAACAAACAGTCTGACAAATAATGCCAAAAACCCTACCCCATGGGTAATCCCTGGAGAAGTGGGGGGAAATGCCAAAGTGAGACACACACACAGTCCTTCTCACCCCTGAAGCCTGAATTGATTGCTGTTCTGCAACCTTCAGTGGTGTTCCCTCAGATTTTGTGTGCTCAGGGGAGGCAAATTTTACTGACATGCATAGCTGCTTTTTTTTTTTTTTTTTGGTGTGACACTGAGAAATACTGTGATATTGATAGAAAAGTCATAAACATCACATAAAGAGAAAATAAGCACCTTTTCAGAAAGATATATACTCTTTCTTGGATTTGCATGACCTCAGTAGATTTAGGAAATCTTGGACTTGCATGACCTCAGTAGATTTAGGAAATGAAGCAAGCAAACAAATAAAAAATGACAAGGTTTCCTTTGAGATATGGAAGGTTTATTGCATGAGTAAGGGCTAATAACATGGTAACAGAGAACAAAACCATATTTTTGGACCTCAAGTGATTAGGACATTTTTAATTGATCTTTTACCTACATCAACAAAAGATCTATTATACCAGTGCCTGTTATTATGCTTACAGGTCAATGTCTGAAAGTCTTTCCGTTATAAAACTGTTTTTCAGGTGTTTATAGCTTGGCTCTTACTGTCTGTTATAGACTGTGGTCTCGCATAAATTTTAGTTGGACACTGAAATAATACCTTATGTCCAAGTGCTTTTGACTTGTTATAAAAATGTGAAAGAAATGAGATTGGAAGCATTTTATTTTAAAGAATGAGCAAACACATAAGCATTTTCTTTTTAAAAAAATCCCTATATGCTTTTTCTTTCCAGATGCCTCTAAGGCACTTACAGAGTATATTTAGATTTATGAAGCATCACTATAATAATAGAAATGCCCAAACAACAGAAAAACTTCCAGGAAAAGTGGAGGGGGAAAAGAAACAAGGGCATTTTCCACAAGTTAATCCCAGGAAACAGAAATAAAAATATCCCAAACAAACAACCCATCAAAACCTAGAGAGATTTGTTTTTAAGTAAGTATTTCAAGAACACATACATTCCTGTTGCACACCTTGAAGAATTCAAAGATGAGTTTGTTGTTCATGTGAAGGAAAGATGGGCAGCAGACAAGAGATAACTGCAGAGGAAAAGTGCCAAGAAGGAGGAATTGTTTAACATCGTCTTGCAGATCCCCTGACTGGTACTTTGCAAATTGTCAGCAAACCTGTGTTGGGTATTTGCTGCTGAATACACGAGTGCATCGTGCACCATAAAGAACTTTAAAACGGTTCAAAACTAAGGCTTTTATGCTCTAGTTAGCTTACTTTAAATATGGAATTTCATTGGGTTTGGGGGTGTCTATATTTATTTCATCCTATAAGCTTCCTGTATTTTCCCAGTGATTCTTCTGCCTGGCCCACAAATCTTAATACCGTTTCTTCTATCTTTTTAATTCTTAGTGGGGAAAAATACCTCAAGGAGGGGAAGCCACAACAGGTATACAGTGCCATTTCATAGATAGTGCTCGGACCCCACTTTCTGGAAGCACTCCTGAACAAACAAGAGTTTCTTTTTTTCACTACTAATTTTGCCCAATTCTATGCTATTACCATAACAGGGCTTGCAAAAATTCCTACCTATATTTGGCAGAATTTCCTGATATTCACCTGCACTCTATTCAGCCCACAAGCCTTTACAGGGAATCTATGCACACACCTGTTCAGAAAGAACTGGAGCAGTAGCAGCTTAAATCACTCACACTATTACCTAATTCCTTGTTTAAATTTAGATATGACTACGACTGTTTTAGTTTGTTCCCATTCTCTCAACTGAATGGGAGTTTATACTGATCATAAAAGATCACTGGGGTTTTTGTACTGACATTGGCCAGCATCTTCATGTCCTGTGTTGAGTGCTCAGTTGCATCCGTAAGTCTGCAACCCCAGTAGCAGGAGAAGGAATAGAATCTTGTGGCATGCCAGCCTTGAACTGATCCAGCAAATGATGTTTATCCTCTTAGGCTCATGCTCTTAGCCACCTTGGATCCCATTTGAGAAAAAGGCAAGATCAAAAAAAAAAAGTAAATAAAAAGTAAATAAATAACATTGTGGTTTCAGAAGTAAAACACTGTTGATGGAAGATGAGAGCCGTGTAAAAACAAATATTTAGAAAAATGTGCACCATGTGCCTCTCAGAAATTAATTGGACTATACGAAAAGAGTATTGTCATTGTTTAAATCCTACCACTTCTGAACCAGAATTCATTATTTCCTTTTAGAACACTTGTCAGCACCATCCAAAAAACTGATGACCTTGCAGTCAGAAATTTGTGAGCCACCGCATCAGGTTTGTTATGGCGATGCAATGCAATAACCTTGAGATATACATTTTTATCCCCACTTGTGTTTAGGGAAGGACAGACAGTTTAATTTAATTTGAAAGGTCAATAGTTTACATTCTTCTCTGACCATAAGAATAGCAACAGCAGACCAGCTCCTCTTATCAGGCGGGTTTCTTCCTTCCTCTGGCTTTTTAAATATATGCTCCCCAGAACTCTGGAGTTGGACCACTTACAATTTATTGTCAACAAACTGAAAATGGTCAGAGGAATGTGAGCATTTAATTACAGCTTTTTGGGCTCAGACAGGGAGGAACCAGCACTATTGAGCCAGTGGAGGCAGTCTCCCAAGAGGTGTTTAAAAAAGAATACCATGGTATGATACAAGACAAAAAAGATGATGCCAACTTCAATTAATACTAAGGTCTTAATACTGAAACACATTAGCATAACTTTGGGTTGAGCAAACAAATATTTTCATATTTGTGAATTAATTCTGAATATTAGTTTCCACTTGCTTCTTCACATTTGGCTTTGCAGCTTTTGGACAGTGACATACTTCATTTATTTGCAGCCTACGTTCATACAATCTTTAATTCCTAATGTATTTACTCAGATAACATGTGGGCATCACTCCAACAAGTGTATGATTAACACCTTAATTACTTCCTCACTGAAAGAGCATAGCCAGAAAGTGATAAAACTAATTGGAAACAAGCACAGTAAAAACTGAAATTGCCCAGATGCCAGTTAGCAGGGCATTCATCTTACATGTTTGCAAAATCATAGTTAAGAAACACATATGCTTTGTTGCTACTTATTCCTGACAAGCATTAAGAAACCATAAGCAAGCCTATTATGATGCAGGTTACTTGAAGTTGCTGAGAACACATCAGACCCAGAAATAAGAATAACCAAGAACTGTTAGAAATGGAGGGATGGAGATGACAGAAAGAGAGAGAGGGAGATTAGTGTAGCAGAACTAAATAAAGATGCCCATTGTTTGAAACTGTGCCATGATAAATATGATATTTAATTAATAAACTGTAATCTGGAGTGACCAACTAGCGTACTGTTGGTAAAAGCTGATAGGAATTACCTGCTAGTTATTCCTGGACCCATCCAGGAAGAAAGCTAATAAATGAGAAGCTGAATACTCATGCTGTTTTAGCCTAGTCTGGTTTATTCCCCATGTAATTTTGCTCAGCAATGCTGGCAAAAACAAGGTTTATAGTTGAGGCACTTTTGCTCAGCATCACTGTTGGAGAGGTCTTAAGGTGACTAATATTTGGAACTGCCATTTAATGGAGTAGGAGATGAACACTGCCTGTAGGCAGCACTGGGGCCTTGCTCACAGGGTTTTTACTCTACGAAACTCCATGGCAATTCTCTTATTTGTGCATTGCAGAATGCATATTTCTTTTCTGTCACAGCTTTTCTGTGTGAGGCTCTGTGGAAACAGTGCTGGATCCATTTTGGAGGAAGCTGATAGTCTTATTGTCTTCCCAAATGGAGGCAGGGCACTGTGGCTCTTTTCGCACGCAGTTTCTGTAGCGCAAGGGCCCCTTGAGTGTCTCGTAAATGGGAGCGTTGGTCCGTATGATGCACTCCTATTCATGCTACGCTCACGAACCTAAAGTGGGACGTGTGCGTATTTTCTTATTTTTGGCTCTAAGCCGAAAATACTGTGCGGTCATGCAATGCTTCTGGGGCCCTCGCACACTTACCTGTGTGCGGTGTGTCGAACGAGCCGGGCCAGTCACGCTTCCTCCCCCAGCGCAGCCTACAGCTCCCAGACTGCGCTGCAGAAGGAAGGGGCGGGGTGCTCACGCAACTGGCAAACAGCTGGGGGAGGCAGAAGGGCTGCCGTGAGCGGCCCATGCAAACAGCTGCTCATGCAAGTGCCGCCCCCCACCGCCACGATAAAGGTAAGGTGTGAAAAGGGCCTGTGTCCAGGCCCCTGCCCAGCTCAGGGACTGATATCCTCAGGTGATGGTGAGCAACCACACATTGATTCTTTACAGTACAGTAAATTTATTGTATTTGACTAAAAGCCATTAGAAATATAGTTAAAACCATAAAACCAATATAAAAGTATATATACATACATCCATATAATTATTAAATCAGAGAGTCCCCGGCACAGAGAGTCCCCGGCAATCTCTTTCAAATAAATTGCACGAATGCTTTTAGCAGCTTTGGCAAATAAAGCTGTTTTATATTTAACCAGTGGGTCATAATCTGAGAGCAACCAGCAAAGTTTTATGTAGGGAGTCTCACCCTGCAAGGGAGCCAGAATATGTCCCAAAAATCTCTTTCAAGGATTTTGATAAAGGGGGCAGAAAAATAGGTAGTGTATGATGTCCTCTACCTTCCCCATGCCACAAATGCAGATCCTTAAGTGTCTTGGAATGTTTCTATATCTGCCATCTAAAACAGATGTTGGCATAATTTGAAAACACAGTTCCGTGAATGCTATTCTCAAAAAGGGAAAAGTGAGTGTATGTAGGTACTGAGCTCTCAGATGGTTAGGTTTCACCATATGATACCAGTGTGAAAACTTTGATCTTTTAATTACACTTAGGTCCTGCTCATTATCCAGTTTATAAATATAGTCCCTCACTTTAGTTTTAAAGCCCTCAAAGACAAAAATATCTGTTGAGAGACTTTTGGTTATTAACAGGTTCTGGACTAGCCTAGCCCAGCCACCTATCTTCCATTGCTCGGCTAAGCATAGCTTAGGCAGACGATCATTTGTCATGTCTAGGACCCTTTTAGAATACGTAAAAATTGCCAACTCAGACCTTGCTTTTACAGATGGTACACCTAACTCTGTTCTGAGGAATGCAGCTGGAGTTCCTGGTGGAACTGCCAGCAAAGATCAAAAAAATGTATTCTGAAAGACTTCCAGGTCATTCAGATTCCTATGATTTACCCCTCAAATCTCTACACCATATAGCATTCGGGCCACTATTTTCCCTGAATACACTTTCAGAGCTGGGAGCACCAGTTTCCCCCCTTTTGGAATAAAAGAACTTCAAAGTAGCATGGGCTGACCTCTGTAGTGTTGTTTTTATATTGCATAATTGTGTCTTCCAGGTAAGTTTCTCATCAAAGTATACCCCCAAATATTTAAAGGAAGGGACCTGTTCTATATTATTGCCACCCAAACGCCATTTAATTTTAGGTGTCGCTTACCAAAGATGAGCACCTTGGATTTGGTATGGTTAATCCTAAGCTGTTTTGTGTGACAGAACTCATGGAGTTTGTTGAGGCTTCTCTTCAGCCCAATTTTATTCATTGAAAGTAGTACGATGTTATCAGCATACATTAAAAGTGCTACTTTATGCCACACATTGATTCACACCACTGTGTAACCCCGGGCCCATTCACTTTTCCTAGCAGATGGTCTGACATGGGCATCAACCAGAAGAAAGCCTGACAGATGAGTTCAGTGCACTGTGCAGCACCAAAATTCTCTTTGTGTATGTGTGTGTGCTTTCAATTTGCCTATTGACTCATGGCAACCCCATGAATTTCAATGGGTTTTCTTAGGCAAGGAATAGTCAGAAGTGGTTTTGCTGGTTGCTTCCTCTGAAATACAGCCTACAGCACTTGGCATTTGTTGGTTGTCTCCCATCCAAGTACTAACCAGGGATGGTTCTGTTTAGCTTCCAAGATCAGGTTGGACTGGATGCCTTTCTGGTATCCAAGCCAAAAGCCTTACTAAAATTCTACCCAATAAAGTTGTGTCCATTTTTAATCCAGCATTGAATATGGCCTAACTGTTTGTTGTTCTCAACTCTTTGACTTTCCTACTTGTTCTCTCTTAACCATAGGGACACAATTAGATTTTGAAAACCTCAGAAATATGTAAACCTAAAGGTTTTCTTCTCTTCTCTTCATATATACTTGATATGGGTGAATTCTATAAGTGGCTCCCAAAGTTCAAGAATAATTGCTTTAACAACAATGATTCCTACCGCAACACTGGATGATGATGATGATGATGATGATGATGATGATGATGATGATGCAGAGTTCAAGGCAAGGTCAGTATCATTGCAATACTCTTCTATCCTATTGCAAGTGGACAAAAAACTACTTCTGTTCTGATGCTAAACTGAAACTACTCGTAATTTGTCAACGTCAATCCACATAGGAAAAAGAGACCATTAATCATCAGTTTAAAGACAACACTAATTGGGCTAACTTTATTAATTTTACAACAGTATTTGGTCAAGGAATACACATTTAGAAGCAAACTTCCAATGAATTAAGCTGAAGGCCTGTACAGCTTCTTTATTCGAATTAGGCATTTCAGTGGTAGAAGCAATACCTCCAAGATATTTTGGGACTACCTAAAGGAGATACCTTAAGATTCCCATTATTAAGGCATTAAAAATAAACAGAAAATAAACTGAATTCTCTGTAATATATCCAGGATGATCTTCTATTATTATTGATGTTGAAAGTCAAACTGCACAGTATATTTACTGCTGGCCCACAAAAAATGTCCCCCACTAACTGAGACTTTTTTTTTTTTAAAGTAGCTGGTGAATCTAGGCCTGGGGTGGAGCGGGATTAGTAAAACAAGCAGCTTGGAAAGAGGTTTAAACTATCCTTATCCATGTGCTGATGTCAAGATCTAGCTTGGAAGTCACATTTTTATGTGACAGTAAAAAGAGGAAAAGAAAAGGTTAGTGGTATTCTATGCATTTAATGTATCATAGAGTTTTTCCTTCTAGAACTAAATTTATATTAATATTTTCTGAGAAATAACAAAAACTGCACCCAGAAAATCAAGCAATATCCTTTAAATGATTAGAATCCAGAGTGACGAAACTAAACTTCAACTACCATTCTAAGCATTTCCCATGAGATGGAGCTCTAAAGATGGGGACGGGGGCTTTGGATGGATAAACATCAATTACTATGCAGTAGGCAAGCCACAGAGTTGCAAATAACATGATTGAAAGGTGGCTGAACCATGTTGACACTATGTTTTGACTATGTTCAACTAGAGAATAAACAAAAAGTTAAATTAAATTAGGTTCCACACAGTCCCACCACATCTATGGATATCAGGTACCATTACCTTTCACACGGTTAAATACGGACAATATTTCTTGTCATGTTCCACATTGCATTAGAAAGCTTAGAATCATAGAATCATAGAGTTGGAAGAGACCCCAGGGGTCATCGAGTCCACCCCCCTGCTATGCAGGAACATCCATCAAAGCATTCCCAACAGATGGCCATCCAGCCTCTGCTTAAAAACCTCCAAAGAAGACTTCACCACACTCCAAGGCAGCACATTCCACTGCTGGACAGCTCTGACTGTCAGGAAGTTCTTCCTGAGGTTCAAGTGGAATCTCTTTTCCTGCAGCTTGAATCCATTGCTCCTTGTCCTAGGCCCTTTCCGCATGGCATTTTCCATGTGAAAGGGCGCCTGGAGCATCGTGCAATTGTGAGGAGTGATCTGCACAATGCACTCACAATCACGCAATGCTCCAGGGGCTGGTAGGCGCCAATCGCGCACCTTTTCATTTTCAGCTAGAAGCCAAAAATGGTGCACGGTTGTGCATTGCTCCCGGGCCCCGGCATGCGGAGCCTCCAGAGCCGCAATGCTCACACTTTCTGCCCCAGTGCAGCCTGGGAAGCTCCCAGGCTGCACTGTGGAAGGAGGAGGCAGGGCTCTCACGCGAGCAGGCAGTTCATTCAGAGCTGAAGCAGAAGGGATGCAAGAGCTTCTCGCCGGAGGCTGCTCGCGCAATCCCCACACTCGAGCTCCGGAAGAAGGTAAGGTGCGGAAAGGGCCCTAATCTCTGAAGCGGCAGAGAACAAGCCCACTCCCTCCTCAACATGACATCTCTTCAAATATTTAAACATGGCTATCATGTCCCCTCTTAACCTTGGTGGTGGACAGGAGACAGGATAATAAAATAATAATATAAATAAACTTGCTCCATATTATTGGGAATTTAAGGCTAAAGTCCAAAACACCAAGGATGACCAGTCTTTGTTGTCAAGAACCATACTCCCCTTGAGGGTAATCTTTCAGAAGACTCATTCAGGACTGAGCAGAGTCAGAACCAAAAGTTAGGTGGACCTGCTCGCCCTCCTCATTCTCTTTGCCTCTCCCATCTCTTTCCTGTGTTTCCTCCATGTGTAATGGACTGGTGGAAAATGGATAGATCACTCTAGCGGAGACCTGAACTTCCTCTTTCAAGGTTAGGCAAAAGGTTGCATGAGATCAAGCCAAAGAGTGTTAGCTCCTTCCCTGATATATATGTATACTCTCCCAGAAGTAAACTCTATTGAACTGAATGGGCCTAAATTCTGAGCAGGCATGCTGAGGATTGCCAAGCTGCAGAGGGTTTATTTTCCGCTAATCTGTTTAAGAAATGATTGTTAGAATACCGTAAAACAAATTTAAGAGGGAAAAGCCTCAGGTGCTGCTACAGTTTCTCTGCTTTCTCCAACATTTGGCATAAATCTGTATATCCATAGTTGAAATCCAGTATTTAAAATCTAAAATTAAAAGCAGAAAGCATGAGGAAGTCATTCAAGGGTGGGAGGGCTGAATGTCAAGCAGAAAGACATTTCAGTGGTAGAAGTAGCAATGTCAGCCAGAAAAGATCCTCTTAGTTTTAACTAGAAGGTTGCTGGGAAGAGAAAATATTGAAATTAAAGATATAGAGGAAGAAAGCCATACAGACATTTCAAAATGAGTACAAGAACAGAGAAAGCAATGGACACATAACTGTGAAGACAATACCACAGAGGTGGAACATGATGTGAAAAGTGAGAAACTGTCAAACAAAACAGCAGCAATTAAAACAGTCCTGGCAGAAAATTAGTAGGAGAAGCAGGAAGAATATTTATCATACTTTGAGCAGGGGTGGAGGTGAGGAATCTCTGTCAGGCAAAAATGAAAGGAGGCCAAACTTTTAGAGAAATGATCAACAAGCTACATATAATACTTCTACTATTACTTTTATAAATTCTTCTGTTTAAAATCAAAATCCTGTAAGGCAAAACATCAAAACACATCCCTAGATATGAAACTATGGCAACCTCACAGCCATCAACAAACTGAAAAGAAATCATAGAAACTTCTCATCTCATGCTATGATTAAAATATTTTCCACCAAAAATTTGCGTTCTCCCTCCTTTCTTTCAGCTAAAGTGTTGGGACAAGAAATGGACACACAGAAGAAAGATTTCATCTGTGTCAGCAAACCTTCGATGGATTGACAGTATTCTTAAGTGTAATTGACTTGATGCCTAAATTGCTTTTCTACGTTTGATAATGATAGGCTTTCTGCAAATCTCAAGTCTGAGAAACTCCAGAGTAGCGAGTGACACTTTCCTGCTGTGCTTTTGACAACATTTGACTCTTAGTCAACAAAGGTCCTGAGAGAGAAAGGGAAAGAGAGAGAGAAAGAGGGAGGGAGGGAGGGAGTCAAGGAGGCTGTCTGCATTTCAGTTTGACAATATTAATTGAACATTTCCCCTTCCAAACTTTAACCAATGACACAGAACAAATAATTGTGTGCATTGCCCATTATAGGGAAAGGTTAATTGGCATGCAAAGATCTTCCATTAGGACCAACTCACATCAAAAGAGCTACAGTACAGCACTGCCACCTTTGACCTCCCTCTTTTTGTGACTGCATAAGCGTATAAGCTCTGTTAACAGCACCATACGTTGCAAGAAAAAGTGAGGGAGCATTTTCATTTTAGACTGCTCTATGATTTTAAAATATGATTTTAAAAGACACTGTGGAGGAGCCACAGTGGAGTGAACAGTGTCCATATTTTATATGCAAAATGCCTGGAACCCATCGCTGCCATATCATTCATTATTTCAGTCTCTTGTCTAGCACCCTTTCTCAGCATAAGGTGTTAAAGAGGGGTGTGTGTGAACTTATAGTAAAAACTTAATGGTTATTCAGGACAATGGCTGGGATGGAATGGGCAGCTTTGGGAGGGCAGAGATTGAGATGTGTGAACTGCTGAAGGTGCCGCGTGTGTTGTGATGCTTTGGTTTGTTTGAGCGACTGTTGAAGCAGGTTGGCAACTGAATGAGGGATTTTGTGTAGGAGTTTGTGTGCATGCCAGTTCCTTGCTTTGAGGTACTTGGTGCTTTTGTAGTATTATAGTGCCCAGACTTTGAAGCTCCCCTCGATTTGGGCTGCTGGTTTGTTCTTCTTAGACTTTATTGGGCTTTTTTGGTGGCAGTTAGGGTGTGTGCAGGCCTGCTGTCCTGGTGACCTTGTGGCCAGTTAGGAGCCTCCCACAGCTGTTTAGTCTCTTGTTCTATTGCACCTTCACATTTGTTAGCATTTTCCCATTCTTTTGTTTTTGACCATTTAGGTGGGATGAGGTGGTGGCCATTTTTTTCTGTTGCTGAGTTGCTTTGGAAATGGCCATTTTGGAGTCTAGTACTAGGGGTCAGCCATTTTGTGACATGCTTTTAAGGGCACAGTCATTTTGAGTTTGGGCAAAGGGAGAAGCCATTTGGTGAAACACAACACTAAGTATCCATTTCACCTCCTTTTGATGTACAGTTTTATACAGATTTTGCCCTCCCCATGGGTGTTCTGTATCTTACTCTGCTTTTAAGAAGTTTAGTATCTTTTTAGCATGAGTCCTGACACTTACAGTAGGTCAGGATTGAAAAAGGTGGTTCATTATCTTGAAGATTGTTCAGTCATTGGTAGGGGTGGTACAGAGCAGTGTAATTCTTTAATGAGGAAATTTTATTCCCCATCTGAAGAATTGGGTATACCTTTGGCACGTGAGAAAATGGAGTGTTCTAGTGCCTTTTTTACTTTTTTGGTATTGAGACTGATACCTTGAAACATTTTAGGTTGCCTCAGAATAAGTTAAAGGATTTGAATAGGAGGGTGACAATCTTTCTGAAGCTTAGGAAAGCCACATAGGGAATTTCAGGAGCTGATTGAACGACTTAATTTTGCCTGTAGGGTAGTTGCCCCAGGTTGGGCTTTTTTCAGGCATCTCTATGATGTTATTGCCAGTGTGCATAAGCCTCACCATAGGATTAGGTTGACCAAGGATGTGAGGGTAAATTTGGAAGTATTGCAAGATATTCTTGCATCTTTCAATGGCTTGTCCGTTTGGAAGGATGAGCTGAGATTTGAGATGCTCTGAAGCTGTCTTTGAAGCTTGGTCTATAGGTTTTGGTGTTTATTTCAAGGAACATTGATCTGTGCCAGAGAAATAGTCTCAAGCAGGTTTACTGACAGATTTTGGATTTTCCAATTGTGGTAGCTAAGGAGCTAGCTAATTCTTTGGTCCATTTCTGATGCAATAACACAATCAACACGAAGTTTTCTAAGTCATCTTGGATTATGGATTTGGTTAAGGCCTTTGTTTTTCAGTGTTTGTGCTACGATATTTTGTTCACAGCACTCCATGTGACTGGTATGGATAGTGGGATAGCTGATGCTCTTTCCTGCCAACAGACAGAGTGCTTCAGAGAGCTTGCCCCAGATCCAGACTACCATCCTGTTCCAATGCTGGCAAACATATGGAGCCTGGAGGGAATGAAGTTGTCAGAGCCATCAGTGTCTTCCTATCCCCTAGTACTTAAAGAGTTACCAGAAGGCAGGAAGGGAATTTGAGAGTTTCAGGATGGTTTATGAACTAAGCTTTGCTTGGCCTGCTTGGCCTAGCTCTGTGGACCACATGTTGCAGTTCTGCATTTTCTTAAGAGGTAGGGGTCTGACTCCACAGTCCATCAGGACTAGGTTGCTGGCATTGAGATTTGCTGCTCAGGTGTATGATACCAGTTGTGGTTTTAGGGTGCATAAAGCTTTTGAGAGGTGGACTAGAGAAAGGCTGCATGTGGCTGATAAGTGCACACTTATATCTCTAAATGTTTTGAGAGGGCTGGGAAATGTCTGGTTGGCAATTTGTAGTTCAGACTATGAGGTGGTACTTTTTCATGCAGCAGCATTGACCATTTTCTTTGGCACTTTGTGCATTAGTGAGCTGGTACCAGCTGCTTAATGTGACACTTCAGATAGAGATCTGCCCTTTGGAGACATGTGTTTGTCAGATGCTTAGGGTTAGGCATTCCAAGATTGAGCAGCAGGGTGTAGGGGCAGCAGTTATCTTGGGTTTGTGTGCTGATCCCAAGTTAAGCCCAGTCCATACCCTGCTGCAGTATGTATAAGTTTGGGGTGTCAGACCAAGATTTCACCTTTGTTATGTTCTTTCTCTTAACCACGTATTAGTTTTGAAATGTCACATTGACAGCTTTGCAGAGTCTGGACCTGCAAGAAGTTAAGTTTGGCAGCCATTCTTTCCAGTCATTCTTTCCTCTACAGCCTTTGTCATGAGTGTTCACCTACAATCTATCCAACACATTGGGCGTGGAAGTCACTGGCAGCAAAGAGGGATGTATGTCCTCTTAAGTTTTGAAAGACTTGCTGTTAGTTCTTAGGTGCTGTTTGGTAAAATGATGGATCCTGATCTTTGCCATAGTGTGGTGAACTGGGCAGTGCATCAGGCCTGAAGTTGCCATTTCGAGGCTAAACTGGGGTTGAAAGATGTTGCCACAGTGGCTTGGAAGAAGAGGCCTTTGGTAGAGTGGTTTGTTGCCCCTTCTTTGAGGAGCACACTAGGTCTTCTCCTGAAGTTTTAGTCATTCACCTTAGTTGGAGTCACGTGGGCTTACTGAAGGATAAGGCCCTGGTTTTGCAATCTTTAAGTGATGTTCATCTTATACTAAGTTGTTATCCTGGACTTTCCCTAGTTTTCTCTGCTATTTTACCCCATCAGATGTGGCAGGGTGAGGGTGATCCCTGATGCACTGACCTTGCCTTGAAGAAGGCGAATAGAGAAGTCCATAACACTCTAAGTTATGCCACTATATCCCATATCCCACCATAATTTTCTGACTGCCAGAATTCTACCAGGTTGATAGCATTCATTTGATGGAACATTGTTTCTGGAGGTATTACAACCTGAGGTGAGGGCCACGTTAGCCAGTGTGGCGGGGAAAAGGGATGAAGCATGCCTTTGTCCATGGAAAGTGTTGAGGGGAGAATATAAGACTTTGGTGGACACCTTTGGCACCCTATTGGTGTAGGGTAGTCCTCTGGACCTTCATCTTTAAGCTTCTGTGGATTGGGGAAGGAGGCTACTCTTGAAATTAAGCTGGGATTCAGTCTCACTTCTGTGGCTTGAACGGGAAACCATTCTGCTACTTACCTATTAGAGTCAGCTGAGCAGCAACTCAATTTCTGGTTTGCCCTTGGGGTTCAAGTGTATTGCCCAAGGGAAGCTTCAGGAGGAAGTCATAGAACAGTGGTTCTCAACCTGTGGGTCCCCAGATGTTTTTGGACTTCAGCTCCCAGAAGCTCTGAGCATTGACCATAGTGGCTGGGGCTTCTGGGAGCTGAAGTCCACAAACATCTGGGGACCCACAGGTTGAGAACCACTGTCATAGAATGACACCTGGCTTCAACTGGATCTGGATCAGGTTGTTCCCTCCTCTTGATCCATTTCCAGGCCAACACAACTTAAATACTGGTAGATTAGGTCAAATAAAGTGGTCCTTATTTAGCCTAGCTTTCTGTGTCTCATCTCATTATTCCATTGTTAGTTTTCAATAGCATGCTTATTTTATTATCATTCTTTCTGAATATCAGTCCACCTCTTCAGATGCACTGATGGAGAGTTATTAAAATCATATATATTTAAGAACAATCACACTACATATATTAACGCACAGGTATTCACATCCGCCAGTATAGCAAAATAAATCTCCACACAGAAGGTTTTGACTTCAAGAAAACTGACATTTGGTAAGCAGATTTATTGCCTCCACATCCTCAATATTTAAAAGACCAATATCATCCCATGCAACTCTTTGAAGATTTATGGCCAGGGTCACAACTCACCCATTGCTATGCCCTATCACATTCTATCACAAATTCTAAAACTTTAGAATTGTGCTTAAATATCCATGGGCTTAATACCATTCCATGGCTGCAATTCAACATCCCCTCAGTGTAGCATAAATATCTCCATGCAGAGATACATTACGCTAGTATTACACAACCTCATGCAGAATAGTAACATTACACAATACATGCTAATCACTGGTACCATTTTGCAACGTACAGTGTGAAACTATATTCCACAACATTGCTGTAAAGATGCGTTCACCTCCACTGCTGTCAGCAACAATACATCTATTGCACTACAGTGAATAATTCTTCCCTCACATGCAGCATGCCTTGCATATGTGCATGCCCTCAAAAGATGCCAGCCCATATGTGCATCTGAAGAAATGAATTATGAAAGCTCAGCTATGGGAGTCTATATCTTCTCCTCCTCCTAATAAATTTCTGAGACTTGAAGCAGAGAAAAGGGGAGGAGACAGTTTATTGTATCTAGGGGTAAGCACATTGGAAAGTATATTCATACGTATTTGTATCCAGATGAAAACAGTGTTTCCCAAGGATTGAGAAATCCTGTAGCGTAGAAATCTAGATAGATCAGAATCTTTGTAATTCTGGGCTATGTGAAAAACATACCAGAGCCATTCTGTAGCATTCTTGCAGCATGGAAATAAAATAGTTTATTAATTCTTGCCATGAGAGCAGAGTTTTTGAAGATTTACATCCCTAAGCACATCCTAGCAAGTTGGTTGTGTTTATACATCAATCTTCTTGTAAGTATTGAAACAGGGGTTTCCCCTAATGCAGTGGTTCTCAACCTGTGGGTCCCCAGATGTTTTTGGACTTCAGCTCCCAGAAGCCCTGAGCATTGACCATAGTGGCTGGGGCTTCTGGGAGCTGAAGTCCACAAACATCTGGGGACCCACAGGTTGAGAACCACTGCCCTAATGCAAGCACCTAGTCTGAATGCTTTCAGCACTTCATAGGCCTGGATGTTTAAATGGACACAAACAACTTTCAACTTTGCCAACTAGAAAGACATTCCAATAAAATTTATCGTAAAGAGCTGTACTGTAATGTTATTTCCTTTAAAGTGAACAGCAAACTCTGCATATCTATCACATCATAGCACAAGTACAAACACAGGCTTCTAAACTGGTAGGTTAGCCTCCAGGAGAATTTGGTAATTTGGGAATGATTTAATCAAAGTGAAGCACTTCCAAGTCCTGTCGATTATGGGCAGAGCGGGATAAAATTAGCCCCAAGGTTAGATGTCTCCAATTAAGTCAATAGGACTTCACAGTATTTAACTCTGGCTACATCATGTTCTTGGTCTGTTGGATAGATTGCCATCTTTCAAGAAAAACATACTGGAAAATGTTAATTGCCAGCCTAAACTGTGTTTACAACCAAACTGTGCAAACAGTTAAGGAAGTAGGCCTACCAACTTTGTGGTCAGACTACCGTTTCCACAACATTGGCACAGAAGAAAGAAAGCCATTCATAAATTCCGAATTTATAAGGGCAGCCAAGAAAGAAAAGGAACATAATGATCATAGGAAAGATCTCAATTAAAATGAAGCAATAAATATAGGACCAAGGATGACTTAAACAAAGAGAAACGAGTATTTTAGGTAACATTTTGAAACCATTAGAATTACAAAAGGCTTAGGACAGTGTATGGAAATCACACCGGGGCAGACTTCCTTATACATGTGCTGCAACTCTGGCCCAGGACACCTTCCCTTTTCAAAAATAACAGAAGAGATGCAGTGTGCCAAGCCATGTGGCAGTTTTATGATGTGAACAAATGAGGACTGGGATGAAACCAACAGCTCGTTTTGGTTTATGGCCTACGAGATGGTTACTGAATGTTGTTGCCCTTCTGAGATGAAAGGCAGAGAAGCTAATCTACTGCACAATCTATTGCACTTCTCCTTGTTGCTTTGGAAATTAAAATGTGTGATGATGGCATTTAGTTAGCAGGGGGGAAAGTGCCTCATCAAGATGGCAAGGAGAGCTAAGAAAGATGTTTACCCTTTGCCACAGTCATTACCATAACAAATGCAGAGAAGCTTTGACAGAATGCCATCTTTTGGCAGTGACAGATCAAAGGCAATGACAGGGTTAGAAAGAGACAGGTCTGTATAGAAAGATAATTTATATTGTCCATATGATCTCTGTTTCTACAGCTTCTTCCAAGCAGAAACAAGAATTCTGAGCCTGCCCTACATTTTTGTCACGTTGGAGCAATGGTTTAGATTTAGGGTTGAGAATTTTTTGGCAACATGCTCAGAGTTTACCAGGCCCTAAAAATATCAAATGATATAAAGATTAGTTCAGCAGAGGGAAAAGGAATTTACTAGTCTGCATGCATATTTCTTGATGGTTTCAAAATTCCAGCTCAAGAATGGGATATAATCAGAGTGGGAGGCCCAGCCTGAAAAAGGTATTTCTATAGGGCTTCAGTCGTCTTCTTGAAAGAGAACCATCAACAAATTGGGCCTTACTTAGGCTCTATTATGTTAAAACAGTCAAATAATCTGGACATCTAAACCCCTCACAAATGTCACTCCCATTCCTAGCAGTTAAATACAGTTAATACTCATCATTATCTTGCTCTCATGCTGACATATACAGGATATTCTGCTGTTATAGGCAAAAGGATGAAGACCCAAGACAAGTGCCTCTTTTGAACTTATGTATAATTATATATAATTCATAGTAGTCCTGTTCAATGAGTAATCTGTAAGACCTCCATTTCTGTCACGATCTCAGTTTACACCTATCCAAAAAGCAGCTTGGCATATTAATCTCCGACTGTCCTTGGCATTGTCTCCTAATAAGAAATGTGTGGACATTATTCAAAACTTTCCTGCACCTCCAGTCAATGGAGTGAAACAAGGGTGAAAGGGGGAAATTTCAGCTATATTCAGATCTTCTCTACAGCCATTTCCACACTAGTCTGTTATAGCACTATGATTCCCCTCCCGAAACTGCAAACCCCAAGATTCCATAGGATGTTGAAAATGGAATCATAGTACTATAAAGGACTAGTGCGGAAATGACCTACATGTGTATATAGTAGGTGTGAAGGAGGAATGAAGAGGTATGGATAGGCAGCAGACAGCTAAATATTTGCCAAAGCTTCTTTCAGACCTTCTGTTGCTTATATGTAAGATGTGTATATGGGATCAATGAGTGTGGTCCTAATGGCTTTGGAGTGCAATGATGACAATTTTTCAAAGAATAACTTAACATGGGTCAGGGGGTGAGGCATAGTCACACATTCTCCATAATATCTATTCCAGTATCATTCGCATACCTTCACAAGAGCAGACTTTCTTATGGAATGTGTCTATTACAGGCAAGAAAGATTTTGCTAATTGGTTCTGGAAAGGAGAGCTGTTAAGGAATCTTATGGTTAAACATTTACTGGCAGCCCATGTCTTACAATTAGCCTGTTGGCTGGTCACACGGTACACAATGCAAAGAGCTTCCAGGAGCCACAGGATTTTATAAATTTTAAAGTTGTTCACTTATGCTACCAGTATTTTGTTTTCATTAAGATGACAGAATTCCCTCTTCCAATAAAAGAGAAAATCACAGTGTTACAGTAAAACAAGGCAATGTTTTATGGTTAACCAAAAACATAAACTAGTCAGCAAACACTGTATTCAATATGTTCTCTCTGAAGAATTTAATATAATCAGCTAACTCACAACATTTGCATGCATTGTTATCTTGAACCATGGCTACAGCCTCTATCTGGCGGATGAACATACTGAACCTTGATTAATTGACAGGGCCAATTTAATCAGTGGGGTTGTAAGTTATAAGTAAACCTATTTTTCTGGGCTATATTGTTTCTGCTATGTTACGATGACACTGGTGCTAAAATAATGATGATGGTGTTTGCTTCTAGCTACAGTGGAAATGTCAATTAACTGTGGTGGTTGATCAGTAAGTTTACAAATCAGGGACAATCATATTTAGGGTTTTTTTGTTGGGGGGAATGTTTAGCCATATACTTCCTTCATTAACTCAGAAAGGATACATGTTAAGCCTTTGGTAATATGCAGATTAATGTAAATGAGTCAGTTAAAGGATAGATGAAAAATCAATTGATCATCATATATTTAATACTTTACAGTTTATCCAGTGGCTTGATCTAGCAACAAGGTTTCATCCTACTCTTTGCTATTACACATGGAGTTCTCCATTGTCATAAAGAGCACACAATGGAAGTTTAAAGTTTGTGGAAGGCCACTTTCTCCTATAGTTAGAGTGGAAACACCTGTTGCTAATATGATTGGCCGTAGTCAGAAGCTCTACGCCTTGATTGTTGTATTTTAAAGTAAAATAAACAGTTTTGTTTAAGTTCATTGAGAAGAAGCAGTGTTTGTTCTTAGCAAAAGTCAGCAAAGCCACTGAAAATCATTATAAATACGCAGGAGCAGGATCTAGTCTGTGCCATTTGACTTTTCAGAGATTTTCTGTATGAAATGTCTTCCTAAAATACAAAATTCAACCATCATTAGACACTGAAATATTTAGATAAATCCTGTTGAATTAATGAGTCTACCTTAGTGAAGAGTACCAGTAGGATTCAGACCATATATCAGCAAAACTGTATTGTCGTGGGCAGAATGCAGGCAGAATTAGGGCTTTGGAATGCTGTCTCCTTCATCTCAATGAAACATATGTTTAGATAGGATTGAGGGGCTAGATTTTGGCATTGCAGTGTAGTCATTAAAGGGCAATCATACTTTAAAGGCACCAGATCTGGTCTGATCTTAGAAGCAACACCAGATCAGCCATGTTTAGTACTTGGATGAGAGACAGCTGACAAATACAAGTGCTGTTAGACTATAATTCAGAGGATTGAACTCGTGAAACACTTTTAAGTATTCCTTGCTTAATTAAACACCATGAAATTCATGGGGTTGCCATAAGTCAACAGGCAACTTGAAGGCACATACATACACACATAAGTGTCTTGCCCTACAGCATAAAACATAGAATTAGTTGCCTTATCGTTTGGAGCTTCTTAGGTCTTGATATTGTCAATCAGCTAATTCCATAGGCACAATACCTGAACTGTACACACAAATGTCATTCATAGAAGACAACTAGACCCTTTTCGCACCTTACCCTTTCATGGTGCTGGGATGTGGGGCTTGCGCGAGCAGCCTCCGGAGGAAGGCTCTCGCTTCCCTGCCTGTTCAGCTCTGCACGAGCTTCCTGCTCATGTGAGAGCCCCACCTCTTCCTTTCACAGTGCAGCCTGGGACCTTCCCCAGCCTGCACTGGACAGGAAGTGCAACCGGCACAGCTCCCAAGGCTCCACACAGCAGGTAAGTGCACGCGGGGCCCCAGAGCGATGCGTGACTGCGCAGCATTTTTGGCTTCAAGCTGAAAATGAAAAAATGTGTGCACGGTCCACGTCAGGCCCTTGAGCGTCGTGCAAATGTGAGTGCGTCATGTGGACCACTCCTCACATGTGTGTGACGCTGAAGGGGCCCTTTTGCATCAGAAATGCCATGCGAAAAGGGCCCTAGTTTGACATGGGAAACAGTAGTGATAAAAAATTTAAGGAATGGTGCACTAGAAAGAGAATGAATTAGTACAGTGGTTTGTGGTGTGATTGGTGGGCGGACCCTTGTAGATTGTTATTAGAGTTTGAAGGAATCCAGCCGAATAAAGAATGAAGAAGGGCAACAAGGTAGAACCTTGTCAGCTCTAGGTTCTAATTTTCCCAGAATCAGAAGTTTGTTTTTCAGAATGATTACCCCACAGAAATATTTTACTGCCCAATCCCATAAAAAGGTGCTTAGCTGGCATTCTTAATAAAGTACTAGTAATTAACTGTTCAATTAAGTTAGACATTTTCTAACAAAAGAGGCAACTTAAATTTAATTTTTACTTTTATAGGTTGGAAGTAGAACTTTGATCATAAACTTATTAACAGAATTATTAATTATTAATTAACTAAATAAAATTAACAAATCTCACCTTTTCTGATTATTTAAGGAATACAAATGGCTATAGGATGCTTTATTTTTGTTCATAATTAGGGAACAATAGTTTAGTGCCTTCGGAGGTTAAAAGATTTTAAATCAACTAGTAAGGCCAGCTTGGAAGAACCTCTTTGCACCCATGTGTCTTCCCGTGATCTGCACTGAACACTTCATATACACTTCTCATCTGTCTTAGGAAACTGACTTTCAGACTCTTAGGCCTGGGCCTTTTGCTGGGATCCTTACTGGAATCAGTAAGCTAAAGAAAAGAGGAGGTTACGGAAATTAGACAATAAGAGGTGGAGAAAGAGAAAAAAACTGGTTGGGGTGGAAGAGAAACTGGGTTTTCAGAAATCTGTTAGGTTATTTCCTTTTCTCTCAAAGTAAGAAGTTGGAATGGAAAGACCATTCAAAAATATTTGAATAATAGATAATCATGGGATTCCTAAGTGTCAAGAAACCTTGATGAGTCTTAGAGAGACTAGATTTGTAGTTCAGGAATTATTCTGCAAGAAAAATGCACATGGATGTTTTTCACTGAGAATGGCATTCTCTCTCCAGAAAACAAGATTCTTCTGCAAAAAGCAGGGGTTTTTTTCCCCACAGAAAAACAAATTTCTGCACAGAAAATGCCATCTTCTACACAGAAATTTACCTGTGGCTTTTTGTTACCTCACTGGAAAACCCTGTCCTGGGGTCAACAATTTTGATATTAAAATATGATTCAATGTGCCTGAGAGGTCACTTGGATGTGCACGTAGGCAGCGATGGTCGAACGATCAAAAACCAGGTCAGGCCAGTAAAATCCTTAGTCACGTAGCCTCAGGAGACCTCAAGCTGTGCAAACTTATAGTAAACAAAGGGTCCTCAGCCCCTGAGAAGCCAACTTGAGGGGATTAGCGTGTTTGCTGCAAGTTGAGCAAAATCCTATCAGGCAGAGAACATTTACAGAAAGTCACACCACAACCTAATGCTGCCGAAGATCTTGAGATTTTGGCAACACCTTGTAATCTCATCATGCAAAGGAAGTTACCATTGTGGAGATTTTTTCTCGTTGCAACACCCATTGCTCTCCCCAGGAAAAGATTAGCCCTCCAGGTACTTTCACCCCTACAAATAGTCCCAGTTTTGAGCAGTTCTTTGGATCACTCCTGGTCATCCCAGCAGACCGTTTCTCCATTCGTTCAGTAATCCCCTCAGCCCTCTCCATGCTGAGGCCTACTTCTCTGCTGTTTTTCCTGGACCAAGGACTTCAGGAAAAGGTACAGTATTACCCCAGCTACAACTCCTTCAATATTCCACTATCCAGTTTCCTCTCTTTTGCTTCTTAATAGGTCTTGAGTGAGTGTGTGAGTGATTGCGTTGGTGCGTGAGACTTTCATTCAATAAAATCATTTATTGGACATTTTTGTTTGGTTTTTGGCTTGGCCTGACCCCATAAAAACTGGGTAAAAAGACCCCGCTAGGTTACCCTGCCTCTCGCATTGCTATTGCTCGTGCTTTGGTTAGCTTCCATTCCCCATCACATGGAGCACATTGAGGTGTCCCCCAAGGGACCCCAGAAATCAGAGTAACATTTTCACAAAATAAATCCCAAGCTGTGAATAGTTCTTGAAAACTATTTAATCATGCTTATGTTAATGGAATTAAAAAATTTACATTCCTTCTGAAAATAAGGGGAAGTATTTATTACCTAATTTATAAGGTGGAGAAATGGAGCAAAATCACAAGTGGCATTTCCTAGTAGTTCTCTGCTTGTTTCTATTCAAAGACACAAGAACTACAGGTACTTACAGCTGGAATCACATGCCTCCAGAGGAACACAGAGGGTTATACTACACTTGCTTGTGTTAGAGAAAGGAAGATAAATATTGAGACAAGATTTTGTCATGATAAGTTTTAGAGACATCTCAGAAAAGGCTATTGGATTCATTTTTTTTCACTTCAACTTTTCTGACAAACATTGAACACATATGCATAACATTCTTGAACATCTGTGTTCCACACATATTTACAGCTTTGTTGTTGTTGTGCTCCTTCATGTCATTTTTGACTTATGGCTTTGTAGAACTGTACATAAAAAATGGAAAGTCATGAACTTTAGGGTATAGCCCATCAGTACACTCCTAGTTTTGACTGCAAAGACTCATTACAGACAGCTTAGGAGATAACACAGTCATTCCTCAACCAAAGAGGAATTTCATAATCTCAAAAGAGGACATTTTGAGATTTATTTTTTAAAAGTGCTTTATACCTCACCAGATAGATAGAAGGCCTTATATCTGCAGTTTGGGACATAACACCACAGATGAAAAGTAGAGTATATAGCATGATCCAAAAACGCTGCATGCATCAGCAGATATTTGAAGACACTATAAACTCTAGCCACAGGCAAAAGAAAGAAATATTAGTGAAGAAGAAAAGTGTCAGATTTTTCTCTGGCAGGGGGTGGAAAAGCAATAACATCCCTGTGCCACAGTGATTCATATAAACACCCCCTTAAATCAATCAGTCACACATGGAATTGCTCCATTTGAAAAAGAAGAAGGGGAGCAATGATAAATCAGAGCTGTAGAAAGCAGCTTGAACATTTCTCAGTGCTTCAGAGTGAACATGCTGTGCAGTGAATTGAGGGAGGGGGAGAGCGAGAGAAAGTGAGAGAGAAAGAGAGAGAGACGAAAGACCTCCTGGCTTTTCTTACTGATACCAAGTTCTAGCAATTGAATTGTTATTAACGAGATAAGGCCACACCACAGGCTTGAATGGTAGATTAAATCAAATATGCAAGCAAACAAACAAAATATTAGCCATCCTAAAAAGTCCCACAGGGCACTAACCCCAGCACAGAACACATTTTTTATACTATAAGTATCTTTAGACACCATTCAAAATTACACGAGAATTGTTTTACTGGACCACAAGAAGATCTTGCTAATCTTACATTCTGATCATTTCCACACTCCACTGTTATAGTGCTATTATTCCACTTTCAACCTCCTATGGAATCCTGGGCTTTGCAGTTTAGGAAGGGGCCTTTAGAATTCCCAGCCAGAGAGCTCTTTGGTCTCAGGAAACTACAAACTCCAGAATTCCCCATGGATGTGGAAAGTGGAATAATAGCACTATAACAGTGCAGTGCGGAAATGGCCTCTGTTTCCAGCAGCAGCCAACCAAATACTCGAATAAACAGTTTTCATTCATTTGAAAAAAACAAAACAAAACTGTGCCTAGTCTCAGTGGAAATCAAAGGCCACTTCTGTAACACTGTTATAGTGCTATTATTCCACTTTCCACATCCTATGGAATCCTGGGGTTTGCAGTTTAGGGAGGGGCATTTAGAGTTCTTAGCCAGAGAGCTCTTTGGCCTCAGTAAATTACAAACCCCAGAATTCCACAAGATGTTGAAAGTAGAATAATAGCACTATAACAGTGTAGCGTGGAAATGGCCAAAGAACACCACTGAATCTCTGGCCTTTTCCGCACGTTACCTTATCATGGAGGTGGGAGGTGCTGTTCACGCAAGCAGGTTCTTGCGCAAGGCGCTCTCTTCGCTGCTCCTTCGTCCCGCAGCTGGCTTCCTGGCCGCGCGACCGTCCCGCCCCTTCCTTCCGCAGTGCAGCCTGGGAGCTGTAGGCTGTGCTGGGGGAGGAAGCGCGAGCGGCGCACCTGGGACAACATACCACAGTGCAGGTAAGTGCACGTGGGCCCAGGCTTCAAGCCGAAAATGAAAAGGTGCGTGTGCAGTTCGCATTTGGCTCGTGAGCGTCACGTAAATGGGAGTGCGTTGTACAGACCGCCGCTCCCATTTATGCGATGCTCAAGGGGCCCTCTCACAAAAGAAACTGCGTGTGAAAATGTCCTCTATTATGACCCTCTTATATCAAAAATGTAAACACACATACACACACATATACTCTTAATAATTGCAGAATGAGGTAAGATTCTCAGCCATAACTTCTCACTGAGGAATAAGAAAATATCTTCCTGTGTAATTTTCCTCTTTTAAAGATCAACCAATTTTGATCAGCCAATTTCCCTCAGGTGCAGTTTCAAACTATACAGTCAAAGCTTCACCATCACAAGATGGTTATTATGCTCCTTTGTTTCTTCTCTCAGATCAACTGCTAATCCAAATGAGCATACAAACCTGTTGAACTGTGGCCCTCTTCACATGGCATTTTCAAATCTCATTAGCCACACTTTGCTCCCCCTTGAGGAGCTGCCTTATCGCATGACATTCTCACCAAACAGGTGCTATCCTGGCTGCAGGCAGTGCTAATCCTGCTTTTTTCATTTTCAGGAGAAACTCAAAAATAACCAGCCTTTCTCGAAGCAATCGCAGGAGCTGCAGCTATGCAGAGCCTCCATCTGGTGTCCTTCCGGGAACGACCTGGGAGTGGATGTGGTGTGAATAGTCCCTGCCCGTCCCTCACTCAGCAACTCCCAGGGGAAGCTCCGCCCAGGAGCAGGCTGGCCGCTGCCCTCATTGTACTGGCAAACACTGTAGGACATGTCACCCAGGAAGGCCACTCTGGGGCTGATGTTGCCACCCACACCCACAGTGACATCAGCCCCCAGGATCCAGCTGACTTACAATTTTTTTTAAAAAAGGCAGTGCCACCATTAGCAAATTAACACGGTAGCACAATAGCACGTTAGCATGGTAGCCAGCAAAAAAAAAAAAAAAAGACCAATCGGGGCGTTGGGGTGGGGATGAGGCAGGACCTGGGAGTGGCCTGGGACACTGAGCTGTGGAACAGGCACCAGGTGCAGTCCAGTGCTGTCTCGCAAATGCCCAGGTGCCTGCAGAGGACAAGAGACTGCATAGAGAGCCTAATCCACCATTGGCAATCCCGTGACAGTGTTGAAACATCCCGCAATTGAGGTATGGTGCGAAAAGGGCCTGTGTTAGGATTTCAGAGCATCATGGAAGGCTTCAGCAGGTCCTTGTACTCAAATTTCTTAAAAGTAACTTTCAAAGCTTTTCTCCTGCTGCTGCAGTACAATCTGTGAATGCCCTTTCTGTAATTTATGAGGCAGGGAGTACAAGTCAGTAAAGCTGATAATAGTGCCCAGCTAAATCACTAGGAATTACAGGTTTAGAGTGAGATCTGAGAAGAAGGATAAACATTTCTATTTGAAACCATTCAGTTTCTCCTTGTGAGACTGAGCCTTGTCTCATCCACATACAGGCAGCATTCTGGACTTCAGCTGTCCTGTCACCCAGGCAGTCACCGGGATTCACACAAACAATTGCTAAGGCTTGCAAAGTACCAGGCCAAGGCAGACTAGTCCATGTTCTCCAACATTTCAGAGATAAAAACCAGGGTATGTGTGGCTCCAAAAAATCAGAGTGTGTTTTGACTTTTGGATGCTATAACTTTAACGATGTTCTCTTTTAAGTTACTATAAGCAACTCTGAGTCCTTTCGAGGAGAAAAAGTGGTATAAATCAAGATAATAAATAAATAATAATAATAATTACTGAGAAAGAATAGACAAGGGTCTGGCACAGTTTGTTTTTGCCTTAGCCCACTGGGAATAGCAAGCTTCCACCCCCTCCTTTCCTCTCCTGTTTGTTGAATAAACTGAGTGCAAAACTTTTAATGAAGAATAACATGCAAAACTAATATTTTAAGCAGAGAAATAATGGAATTTTATATACTGAGTTTAGGAAAGTATGAGAAAAATGAGCCTACTGAGGAAAGCAGGACTTTGCCTGCTCTTCCCTTCTCCCTCCTGCTGAATTAACTGAGTACAAACTATTTTTGCACTTGAACAGTTTGCAGTAATTAGTAAACTAAGAATGAAGAGGTGAAGTGAGAAGAGGAGAAAGAAACCAAGACTTTTTGAAAGTGGGATGAGAAAGGGATCATCACTGCCAAAGAGAGACAATTGGAAGATATAGGTTTGACCAGTTGTCCTTTTGCTATAAGCACCAAGAGCAAATCAACTCCTTTGGAGACCATGCCCCTCAGAGATCAGGAGATAGAATCCATAACTCCCTTGTTAAAAGCCAGGCTAGACATGCGGTGGCCTGTAGCAATCATGTTTTTGAACACTCCTATAATCCCCCCCCCCAAAAAATAAGAACCAGTGAAGTCAAGTGAAAAGCAGGGGTGGAATTTCTTTAGCTTTCCATTTGCAAAGAGTTGTCTGGCGATGCATTTAGATATGGGAGCACTTTCAAAACTGTTATCTTTCATTTCCAGCTTGAAATGATACAGTCCAAACTGCTGTCTTATTCTGCTTTACAGCAAGACACAGACCAATAAGTCTCAATTCTAGATACACATATTAGTGAGGAAAACCTTTCATCACTTCCTCTCTCTCTTCTATTCTCCCTTTGCCCTTGAAATTGCTACAGATGGTATGACTGAATAGTACCCTGTTTTATACTTGATAGAAAGATAAATGGTGTTCAGCCAGGAATAACATGGGAGACATCTTATATCTTTAAAATAGGGGGAGGGACAGCTGCCAAGAACTGTGCAAGTTTCATTGTGCCCATGCAGAAAGCTGCATCTTCACTAATGTTGCAACTGTTTTCCCCAATATTAAGGGAAGAATCTTTTGTCTAAGGCCCTTTCCTCAGCTTACCTGCATCTGGCACAGTCACATGGGGATCACACGAGCAGCCTCTTCCGCAAGGCTCTTGCATCCCTGCTGCTCCTGTTCTGCGTGAGGGCTCCGGCTCTTCCTTCCACAGCGCAGCCAGGTATTTTCCCAGGCTGCAGTGGGGGACGAAGCGTGAGGGTCACGGCTCTGGACTGGTCCTCGCAATCGCACGATGCTCCGGAGGCCCTTTCGCATGACAAATGCCATGCAAAAAGGGGCCTAAATTAGGCAATAGCATGCCCCCAAGCCTCTGGGGATAGTGTTGACCACAGTATCCCATTTTGGAACTTTATGTTCCATCTTTTCAGCCTTCTAGAGACCTTCCTTCAGCCCACACAAGCCCTTCTTTAAAACAGAAAGTGACTAGAGCAAGAAGTCTCCTGACTTCCTGGTTTGAAAAAAGGCTGACAAAGGATTCTAGAGACAGAAAAAAAGAACGAAGCCAATTCAAAAATGCCCCAGAATTAGGCTTCAGCCACTACTGGCCACTTAAGGGCAAAAAAAGTACGCTCATTGGGAGCACCAGGGTCCTTTAGGGGCCACATACAGCCTCCATTTTGCCCACTGCTATTTTCAAGGAATCCATTAATTTCAAAGCACTTTGTCTACCCATCTGGTCATTTAAAAACATTTTGTTTAAAGAAAGTACTTTTTTGCTATTCATGAGTGCACAGCCCATGAATTTGAAATTTGCTGCTGGTCATTTCTTATTTTTATGTACATTTTGACAGATTGATTTGTGACACCCAAAGGAAGAAAAAGCCATATTTGTTTTGGCTCCAGCTAATGGTCAAAAGTTCTGTGAAGTTCTGCGCATTTCACACTGCAGCAATGTGCTTGCAAAAAGCATGGGGCGGTCACCTTGAATACCACTCATAAACACCCCATTCTGCAAAGAGGAAACTTGATATATTTTTACTGCAGTACATATTACCCAAGAGCCTGAAGAAAGAAAAGAGAAAATAAGCCAGTGTTTTAATTCATGCCTTCTAACACCTGGGCAAATCATTTGGACAGAACTAAGAAGTTGGTGTCCAATGAGAAGGTGATATACAATGGATGGTGTAACTTTGGAGGTGCAGGGTATTCACTCCCATATCTCTCCCCGTCCCCACCCTCAGGATTATT
Organism: Iguana delicatissima; assembly: GCA_948472985.1. Lineage (NCBI taxonomy): Eukaryota > Metazoa > Chordata > Lepidosauria > Squamata > Iguanidae > Iguana > Iguana delicatissima. Next base: position 736,418 of record CAOKZL010000987.1, on the reverse strand, counting down.
TAACAGATTAATTGGAAGGGACAGTTACAAGTAAAGCTTGGACAAGATTAAATATAGCATGAAAACAGTTCTTAGCAGATGCATATAATGGTTTATGGTCTCTAGACATTGAAGCTTTATGTCTACAAATATTAACACCTCCTTCTGCAAAGACAGTTCATAATCTGATTTGGTGAGAAAAAACAGAACTCTCCCATCAGTTATGACCAGCATAACCTGTGCAGATATAAATTGTGTTGTTTCCAGGCACATGCAAATAACAGATTAACACTTTCTTCACCCTTTGAAATTAGTCTTAGCTATAGAATATTAGTGCAAAACAGAAAGCTGGAGAGGAAAAATCCATGCAATGGTACTGTGGTGAATAAGGGATAAGAAGCTAAATTAGAGCCTTTCCACATTACACTGTTATAGTGCTATCATTCCACTTTCAATATCCTATGGAATCCTGGGGTTTGCAGTTTAGGGAGGGGCATTTAGAATTCTCAGCCAGAGAGGAATTTGGCCTCAGTAAACTACAAGCCCCAGAATTCCACAGGATGCTGAAAGTAGAATAATAGCACTATCACAGTGTAGTGCAGAAAGGCCCTTAGTCTCTCAACCTGCTGCTGTTCTTCTTGTTGGTTTTATTAAGACAGCTGAATTCAGTAGATTTCTAGGACTCACTTATGTTTGTACGAACCTGTATCTGCTATTAGGAAAAACAGAGCATACTGCTTCATTTTTTTTACAGTATGGTGAAACCTACATACCATTTTTCTGTGGATTGTTTACTAAGAAGACCTTATTCGTAAGATGGACTAAGGAGGATTCCTCTCCCCTTACACAGATAAATTCTACGTCTATGGCACAGGATCTATTTTTTTTAAAAAAATCACAGATGAGATCCTTTTAAGGTTACACCAGACAGTACATTCAGAGAGATCAAAGACGACTTACTTGAGTAAGAGCCAAATGCAAAAAACAGAGATCTTCTCCCGCAAAAAAAAACAAACAAACAATCAACTGTAATAAGCTCCACTTAGGTGAGAGTGAAGTGCTACAGTGAAAAGGGTTTATGAAGTGTTTAGCGGGCAGGCCATTTCCTACATCAGTGGAACCCACCTTAGCTTGCTTATTTGAAAACTGCACCAAATGCCACTTTATTTTCCCATTATATCCCCTGATGTTGCAGTACAAGCTGGAGTGTCAAATTAAAATAGTGGGCATCTATCAGACTCCGATGGTCAGTTCAGGCATCAGTTGTAGGCCCAGGTGGCTTCCCAAGGAAGTACCAGCTCTGTACTTGAGTAGCTTTGGGAGATTTGTTGTTGTTGCTGCTGCTGCTGTTGTTGTTGTTGTTGGGGAAAGGCTATCAGGAAGAAAGTTGTCACAACCCTTGCTCTAGATATGCAATACCAGTTCAAATGAAACCACTGTTCTACCCTCTCTGATACAACTGCTCTTTTCAAACAAAACAAAACACATTTTGCAGAAACTGGCAATCCGATCATAGACCTCTGTCATCTTATCCAGTTTGGCTTTCAAGAGAGAAAGGTCACACAACCACATCCCAAGTGCATTCAAATAAACTTCTGTGGAATACTTGTAGTAAGGACTGCCCTTTGGGATAACTCAAAAGATAAGTTTGAATCCAAGCAGAATTGTAAAGAACAAGGAATGTTTAGAAAAGTTGGTCTTTTACTCTAAACAAGCAGCGGTCTGTTGGGAAATCAAGATGCTAGCCACTCTGTTTTTAAAGTTAAGTTTTCTTCCTTATCGGAGTGATTACTTCTGAGATCAGCATGTCAAAACTTTATTTAGCCATTGATGTTACTGAGGTATAGCAGTTGTGAAGAAGGCTGCCCAGTTAAAGTGACTGCCAATTAAACTTTGCAAATTGTGGCAAATAGCTGCTTTACTAGTTAGGCTGCAAATCTGTGCCTAGCTGTTTCCCGTTACCTGGAACTGAACCCACCTAAACTGAAATTGGCACCTTCATCTTCCATGAAGATGAGACACAAAAACTGGAGACTTTGGGCCAGGCCCTGAGATCTAACAATTCTAGTCAGAAGTTGTGTTTGTGCTATTGTTGGGACAGACTGAAATATCAGCCTGCCCATGTTTTCCCAGATGAAACACGGAATTGGATTGGGGCCTTGAATCAGGTTAGGAAGGAGTCACACTTACACACAAACATACATAATTACCGCAATTACTCGTGGACAAGGGGGAACATCTTCTCAGCCCCTGTCAGCTTAACTGCAACAGTAGTCTATTTATTTGAAACAGTAGCATATTTATAGAACTTTTCACTGTTACATGACACAGAGAGGAAATGTGCAGGATCAGTAGTCTATCCCAACACTATTATACACTGTAACATACATAGTGGACTGAAACCCCATGAGAGGAAAAGAACCCAAAGACTTCTGAGCAAACCAAGCTGGTTGGGACCCTTTGGCTATTTCTGCACGAGGCAAGGGACTCGCTCCGTGCCGGTACTTACTGGATCTTCTGGGCACAGACCAATGCGGGCTGTCCCTTAAGCCCTTCCACAGGGCTCCTCGTCTCATCCAGGGTGAATCAGAGCAGTGCGAGGTCTTAGATCTGCACTGCTCCGGCTTCCAAAATGGTGGCTTCCGGTTGTTCGTGGGTCCCAGCCAACCGCTGAAGCTCGCCACGCCTAAAGCCCCCCCTCCGCAGATCGCACGCTCGCATTGGTGCGAGCCTGCAAATCTGCACAAGTGAGCCAGAACACAATGGCACGCCCCGAAAAATTAAAGAACAGTTTTCTACTGTTCTTTAAAAAGCACGCTGGAGGACCAGTTGGGGGCGTTTTGGAGCGGACTGAGGTGTGGATCTCAGGTAAGTAGTCCAGACCTAGTCCGCTCCAAGGTGCAAACGACCTCCATGACAGGACACACTGTGCCGTTTTAATTCCCTCGTGCGGAAATGGCCATTGTCTTCTCCTGTTTGAAGAGACACCAGACAGACCAGAAGCGTGGTCTGACTGTACTGGAATGAAGACACTCATGGAACTAGGGGAGATAGTCAGGCAAAGTATACATGAAAAAATACTAGATGAAGTCTGCAGGTATACAGATCATATGTATAAACATACAGGATAACAGTATCAGTTCTCCATTTAACTTTAGATGTATGGTTTTTCTTTTCTTGTTACATATTTTTACTGTGTAAAGTCAGTTTTTCTCCCAACAAACAACAGCCCTAAGAATAAGTTTCAACTTCACTTTTAGCAATTTTCTTCATAGAAGTGATGTCTGAACTTGTCCTGAGTGAAGTGTACTAAACATAAGAACATTTTTCTCCATAATCAGAAGGCCTAGGAACATGTTTTCATTTTTTTTCCTTAATAAGCAACATTCACAAAAAGGTAAATACTAAAGAACTATAAAGAGCCCTAACAAGGTCTTGTTATACCACCTTGCCTTACTTTTTATTCTACATACAATTACCCAGCAGCCTCTGATGCGAGGTGGAAACTGGAAACATCATTTGACCTCACATTCCGTTGTGTTTAAAACTCTATCCAAGTTTTAGCAGCTAGCTATACTTTGACTAAAGTATAGTGATATTTTATGGCCAAGAGTAACCACAGAAGTGTAGAAGCCAAGACTAGCTTTACATTTACTTTCCTTGTAATTAAGCATCTTCAGAACTCTGAAGTGGCTATGGTTTTTGGTAGAATCCATATTTATGGACAGAAACATTTTTGGCAGTAATGCAGAAAGCATTGCTCACAGATGGAAATTTAGTAAGAATAGTTATCTTGCCTTTTAAAAAGATGCACATCCTGTTCTTCTTCTAGAGAGGTCAGAGTAGATACATATGGGCCCTGGTTCTCAAATTTGCTTAACTTCATGAATAGACTTTAGGCCATTGCTTCTTCATCTCTAGAAGAAAAGTGTGGAACACAGTCTGAACTATGGGACACAACTTTATTCCGTTGTGTCTTTTTTGTAGCATAAGAGTATGAACCGAATTTCTTTCACTTGACCTATATCTGAACTTCCTATCAAGACAAGACCTAGGAAACTGGGACTTCTACTGCTCACTTTATATGATGACACCACTCTCTCTCTCTGAACATCATATTGGTAATAGAAATGGTCTTTGCTCTTCATTGCTCTCACATTCTAAGAGCATACAGAAGAGGCTCTGTAACAAAAACAATTTTCTCTGTGACATCTTTTCTGAACAGGAAACCTGCCATTTTGTGTGCAAAACAAATTTTTGGTATTCTTTGTATAAAATACTGTGTGTGTGTGTGTGTGTGTGTGTATTTTTAGTCAAAAAATCAACCCAAAAAATCTGGGTCAACTTATTCACAGGTCAGTGTAGATACTGTACCTTAACTATTCTCAAGAAAGGAATCATTCTCTTCCCTGTATAGAGTGGCCAAAGGCGAGAGCTTAGTCCATCTCAGAAGAATCTAAAAGAAGTGCCAACCCCCTCTGCTCTTTCTACCATGGTGCCACTTCTGGCTTTTCTGAATGTCTGGGTAACAAAATGTGATGGCAGCTCTTTGGAGCTTCCTCTGAAAAGACCACCAAGAGAGTAGAGGGGGTTGGTGCTTCTTTTGGATACTCCCAGGACTGACCAAGCTTTCACCTTTCACCACTCTACTCGGAGCAGGATAGTTCCTTTTTTGATAAGAGTTAATACTATACCTTAACTTTTATCAAAGGAGAAGAAGAACCACCCTCACCCCCACCCCCCACCCCCTTCTCTGAGTGGAGTGGCAACAGGCATTTTTGAATAACTGTGTGGAAAAATGGTTATAGCAGCAGCCAGCGTAGCTGGCCCCTTGAGGTGGTGCTGGTACTTTCTCCTCTCTGTTGAATGACCCTCGACTTATCCACTGGTCATATCAAAATCCATAATTTTGACCCCAGAACCTGCCTTTGACTTATAAATGGTATATATGGTATCAAGTATATATGGTAAATCCTGAACTGCAAAGATTCAAGCCCATCTAATACTCTCTTTGTCAGGTTTCTCAAAACTCTAGAAACCTATTTTTTTCAATGTGTCATTCAAATATTTTCATATATTATTTCCATCCCTAAGCAGTACTGTGATACCTTGGAATACTCACTACTCAAGTCTTCCTTTCACCTAGATAAGGATAGGGAAGTCCATCAGTTTCAATTTCTGACAGAAGTGGGGGAAAACTATAAAATTTAAAAAGCCAGCTAAGATTCTTAGAAATTGGGTTCTTGCTGGTGCATTCTGATCCATGTCTCTTCTGTTGCTTTCTCTTTAGGCAGTGCTTAATGAAGATGTGCCAGAGAAGAAACCTATCTGGAAATCATGCAACCAGCAGTAATTTACTGGGAGGAAGGAAATCAAATCAGAGGCTATGATTTCAGGATTCCAAAATTATACAGTTACAAAGAGAAAGCATACTGCAAATGGTTACATCTTCTCTTCTTTTTAACTGCTGTTATTATCACATATGTTCCAGAATTGAACAACATTAGTAAAAATATCATGAACTGTCATGTATCTTCCAGAAGTGAACTATATCAGTGAAAGTCCAGGACATGAGTTAAGGACATGACTTTATTTCTGCTTGTAGAAAGAAACTGTAGAGCTATTTTTGATACTGTTAATCACAGTTAAAAAAACAAGATTGCCTGCTATATATACAAACACTTGAGTCCAGGGCTCAAGTAAATAGGAATCTGAGTCCTAATCTAACCCATGGTGCAGAACAAACCATGTACCTTGATTGGTCATGTACACCAGGGGTGGGCAGCTGCATGGGAGACAGGGACCACATTCCCCAAGGGCTACAAAACCCCAGATACCCCCATCTACCACTGCAGACTTTCTTCAAATAGTGATAGGAAATGACATCAAATAACTTCCTGTCACCATTTTGAGAGGGCTTGCACAGGAAGATGGAGATAGTGCAGGGTTCTGTGGATGCTTGTGGATATGAGATGTGTTTGGGGGCTTTCTGTAGGAGAAAGTGACTGAAAATCATGCTTAATTAAAAAGAAAACATATGGGGGGGTTGTGGGGCTTTAGAGAAATGGGGCTTCAGAAGCCACAGAATATGGGTACAGGGGCTGCATGTAGCCCAAAGGCAATATTATGCCCACCCAGATGTACACATAACCACTGCTTGAAAGCTTGAAAAGGTCCCTTTTGTAGGGCTAAACATTCCAGGACCCTCAGCATCCTGGCTGGAGAATTCTAGGAGTTGTAGCTCCAAAAGGAACGTTTCCAACTTCTGCACTCCTTAAACATCACCACTTTTAAACTATATGAACATGCCCATTTTGTGGGTGTTTCAGAGAAGCTGTGTAGAGCAAAATCTGATCCACCAATAACAATATAAGAAAGGAAAATTTAACCAGATGTTGTAGGAAGAATCATCTGGTTTTCAAGCCTGGCCTTACCTCAGGCCACAGATTTGAGGCATCATTCAACTGTGGCAGACTATCAATTACAGAGGCTTTACTGAGGTCTTTGGATCTGCCCTGCTAGGATTGGATATAGGTCTGGCAGAGCTCTAAGATATTCGTACATGGCTGTCTAGACTAGAAGAAAACATTTTTTCAAAGATAAGGACGATAAGAACAACAAAAAATGATGGCTTATTTAATTCATATAAATAATATACAATAGAGTCATGATGACTGTCTGCTACCTCCAGGATCAGAAGCAGCATCCCTTGATTACCACTTGCGATAGAACAACAGCTCTCATTTTCTGTTTACAGAGTGTGCGGAGGCATCGGGTTGATCACTGAGGGAAACAAGAGGCTGGATTAGACAGATCTTTCATTTGACTACGAGAGTCTCTGAAAGCCCTTCTATTCACACAAGCATCCGAATCTTGCTTTCCATAAGAAGTATTACCCCCTCCCCACATTTTTCTAAGAAAAAAAAATTCTGAAAAGCACCAGCCAGAGGACCAGCACCCAACCATTCTATTTTTCACCCAAGTAGAACTTTTTCCATTTCTCTTATGGCTAGAAAGCTTGTGTTTAACTGATAGCCATAACCTACCTCTTTACATTTTAAATACACCTATGTATTACATCCTCAGTGTGCTCTCATATCCCTTAACTTCATGAATAGGGGATCTGTAGAGCTGAGGCAATTTTACAAGGCAAATAAAATCCAGGATGCAGAGTATTAAAAAAAAACCTGGAGTCCTGAGCTCTTTTGCAGGAAGAATGTAATTTCTCAGGATATAGTTGTTTTATGCATGTGTGTTTCTAATAGCAACACAAATAAATGCAATCATATATTTATGCTTTCTTGTTGCACTGCCCTTTGATTATGTCTCCCTTTTTCTAGTGGAGCTGCCATTAATGAGGCATCTTGTTAATGTTATAGTTGTTTTCCAATGGACGTCTGCACTGAGCTCCACTGGCAAGTCGCTTGTAACGTCTGTGAGTGCTAAGGGCTATGCAATTTGCCCTGCCGTTAGACTCGCCATGGATTAAGTTATTGAGATAAACTGTATAGAAGGTTAGACAATTACATCAACAGTCATGCACTTCAGCCAAAGTCCTACAAGAAAGCGTGAACTTCTATTAGAACAGATCCTGAATTATATTAAAAATGTTAAAAATGGAAACAGGGTCAGTTTCAGTTGCAATTGTGCAGGGGAAATAGACATTAATCATTTCTGAACATGCTTCTGTGTGGGCAAGACAGCTTATGTGACCCATATTAGTAGCTTAACAGTTTTAAAGACTTAGTTTTGGTCTAATAAGTTCCCACTGGGTCTATGAATTCCAAAAGCACACACAGTTAAAGACACATATTGTTACAGTATAGAAACAGAAATATCCACTAGTATTGAAGCTGCAGTCAATTTGCTTAACAAGATCTTTCTCTAATTTAGCTCATGAAAGGCAACAGAATAAGGCATACTGGCATAAAACAGGTAATATTGTAGTTCCATTTAGGTGTATGCAAATTATCAAGCTGTGTAGGATTTTTCATCTGGCAAAAGTTCAAAAATGTGTATACTTGGGATACTATGCTGGTTTCTTAAGGCTGCAATCCTGAGTATATGTACTTGGGAGTTAGCCCCACTGCACACTTCTGAATAAACATAAGAGGAATCACACCACATGATTGCTATCCTTTGTCCAGTACCTGGGAATACCTCCACTGAATATAGTGGGATTTAGTTCTGAACACCTGGATTCTACCTACAGTAGCAAGGCAGAGCAAGCAGTGGCAACTATGAAATGGCTTTTTCTAGATGGTGCCCTCTTAATACCTCTATAGATCTCAGTGTCAAAGATATGTTTCCTGACATAATCTACAGTCAATCTAAACCAGGATGGGACTTGTGCAAATTCTAGACCCCTCCTGCCAGTTCCTCTTGTTGCTGAAAGAAGATCAGCTTAAAAAGGGACGATCTGGATACCTCCAGGAAACAAAATAGTCCCAGTGGATGTCAACCCACCTAGCCTCACTCAGGCATATAAGCTTTTTTTTTTTTTAAATGAAATTGCCTTCTGACTTGGCAAAAGCACCACAACCAATTCTGGATTGTCTTAAGTTTGGATCAGGAAAGTCTACATTCAGCTTTCCAGACTTTCTGGTCATTCCGGGCTTTGAGGCAGGAATCCATGAAGTTCTGGCCTCCAGACTCTGAAGACCCCCCCCCCGACCTGATCACTGCAGCAAAACATTTCTTTGAGAAAGGGTGTATAGAACTGTACAATCGTAGATCTAGAAAGAAGCACAAGGGCCATCCAATCCTACCCCCATGCACGAATACACAATCAAAACACTCCTGACAGATGGCCTCTATTTACAAACAGCCTCTATTTACAAACCGCCAATGGAGGAGACTCCATTACACTCCAAGGCAGAGTATTCCACTGTCAAACAACTCATACCATCAGGAAGTTCTTCCTAACATTTAGGTAGAATGTTTTTTTCCTGTAGCTTGAAGCCATTGCTCAATGCCTTTGTCTTTGGAGCAACAAAAATCAAGCTTGCCCTATCTTCCATATGACATGCTTTCAAATATTTCAACACAGCTATCATGTCACCTTTTAACCTTCTCTTCTCCAGACTAAACATACCCAGCTACATAGGCCACTTCTCATAGGATATAGTTCTGGGCCTTTTACCATTTTGGTCACCCTCCTTTGGACACATTCCAGCTTGTCAATATCCTTCTTGAACTGTGGTGCCCGGAACTAGACAGAGTATTCCAAGTGGGATTTGACCAAAGCAGAATACAATAGTAATATTATTTCTCTCAGCCTAACTACTATACTCCTATTGATGCAGCCTAGAATCAGTGTAGTTTAGCAGCAGCATGAAATTAAGTGTATTTATTCTGGAGTAAATAATTCCTGATCATTTTGGTAGACTTTACTTCCAAGGGCTCTAAATTCAAGAGATTTCAATTCAGGACTTCCTATTTGAAAACTTGGACAGTGCAGAATTTACTACATCGCTCTTGTTGAGCTACTGTTCTCTCCCTCTCACCAATATCAAAAGAATCTAACAATAGAGAGAAAGTAGTAAGTGGGGTGCTTTATTGTGGTCACAATAATAATATTCATGAAGTTCTTTGAATGAAAGCATTTCTATAATGATTTGTATAAACTAAGGGTGGACAAAGTGGGGCATACAGTCCACATGTGGCCCATTTGGATGTTTTTTGTGTCCCCCCTGAATTTTGTTCCACAATGTCCCCCAATACACTCTCAGACTGTGGGGGGCATTTGTACTATATTTGAGGGCCTCCTGAGCAGCCCTCCAGGGGCCAAAAACAATTTCTGCCTTTTTTAAAAAAAAAAATCCCCAAACTACTCCATAATGTCCACTAGAGCGGGATGAATTTCTGTTAGATTTTGCAGCATCCCCGGAGCAATTTAGTTCTAGAAGAGGTCTTTCTTGAAACCCAAAACATGGTGAAGATGTTCCCATACCTGCTTGAGCCATTTCAAGGCGATTTTTGTTGGGAAGGAGAATCAGGTGCATCCCTCCAGAGTCTCCCAGAGGCTTAATGTGGCCTCCTTGCCTCTCACAGGTGCTTACTCCAACATAAAACATAACAGAAATACTTACCACTTCATTAAGACAGGCTATATTAGGCATGGATGATCTGATGTCACTTTCTCTTGTGTTACACATAATTCATTTCCATTACACTTCCACATTGATCTGCAATTTTTTTTAAAAAAAATCTCAAATTTCTATGTATTTGTATTAAAATGCATAGTTCCTTTCAAGATATCTTTTGGTATGTTGAAACTGCCAGGAAAAAAAAATGTTACATTTCATTAAGGTCTTTTCTGTTATCTTAGTCTGAAAGTTAATGTGCAGATCAGATCATTATGAAGAAATTGCAAACATGGCTCTTGTGATACTGTTTCAACTGTCTAAATGTAAGTTTCTTCAATGAGAAACTGGCTTTAAGAGATAGGGGTGATTCACAAAATGACATTCAGATGCAAAGAGTTAAGCAACCTGGTTGGACTGTATCTAATTTCATCTTGAAATTAAAGAGATAAGAAGTTAATAAAACTAATGACTGGACAATGTTTCTGTTGCTTTATTCCATTGTCTCCAGTAAAAGCCATGCAATATATAATCATTATGAAAAGAATAATATGATAAATTATAAATAAGCCCACAGAGCTCTGGTGTGCATATCCAATAGTAACTTTTACAATGCAGCTGGTGTACATGCATGTAGTGCTCCAAGCTAAAGTCATTGAATTCTCACAAAAAAAAAACAGACATTTTGCAAACCACACCTGTTCACCATCTTAATATCAGATAATGAAAAGTAAACCAATATATTTTCATAAAGGAGAATCACAGAGTTGGAATAATAGTGTATCTCCAGATGTTGCTACACTATAGCTCCCAGCATTCTTCACAATGCACTATGCTGGCAAAGATTGCTACTGAGACCTGCAGTCCAAAAGCACTTGGAAAACCACAAGATAGCCAACCCTGGCCTGAAAAGATCTTCTCTCCTTTGTTTTAAATGTTAAAGAATTGGAAAGAAAATGAGTGCATAAAGAGGGCAGAATTATAATTGTTAAAAAGGCTTGCCATCTTTCCATGACCCAAGACAGAGTTAATGGGGGTCAAAAGATGTTTTAGATTCCTTTCCAAGAGTTCAAGGCAATATGAAACAGTTCTATCTACCAACCATAATAAAGTCAATCTACTTATTAAAAAACGGCATGCAAAAATCTCCACTAACAGAATATCAAAAATAAATGTAATAAGACCATAACAGATGTAGTAAAAGAAAAAAAAGCTGGTTAAAAATAAACAAACCCTTAGTCATTAAGCAGAAGGTGTATTATATAGCAGATGTCAATTTATGATGCCTAGCCTGGCTATTCCTTGGGACTTGTGCCACAAGAGACACTGTCATGGTCCATGCATTGTGAGATAGATATTATGCTATAAACAGAAAGTTTAGGAAGTAGCTCCACATACCAAGTTTACAATCAAGGTTCCCAGATATCTGGGCCTTGACCTGAATTTGTAGATATTAAGGGCAAAGAAAAGAATCTCAGGGCAAGAACAGGCTTTTCTGTATCTGTTGTCTTAAGTTGCTGCAGGCTGCTTTGGCATTGTTGCTGTAGAATCTTAGGGAATCAACATGACTTACCTCCTCAATTTACTTCTCCCCATTTCTGAAAGCATGGCCAGTATCAGGGCAGAATAGATGGGAGTGCTTAGAGAAGTACAGAATCCCCAGAATATTTGATCCCTTGGCAGCTGCTGGATACAAGATTGTTGCATTGTGACTGTTATTATCTTATTGTTAGTTTTCCCACTGCCGTTTTTACCTTTTTCATCCTATGCTAAATGACTGAAGCTGCCATAATTTTCTTGCTTGGTCTGAAGGGCACATGGTTGTACCATTTTTACCAAGTATTTTTATTGTATCGTCATTGTCATCATCATCATCATCACCATCATCTTCATCATCATCTCCTCTTTCCCAAAATATTAGGTGATTATGAGTAACATAGTATGATCAGGAGTACAGTCAGATCTCCTCTTGCGCAACCTCTACATGCATGAAGTCGAGGTTGCACTAAGTGTTGCATCAATGGGCATGATGTGTGTGTACCCACACTGCTTAGGAATTAGGAATTAGGAGGAAGAATTAAGAACACACATTTTTTAGGATAGGTTGCTTCTGGTATGTTACTGTAATCAAGAATGAAATGGATGGTTGTGAAGCAAGACACTGTGTAAGCCTGGACAGAGCAAGCCAACCACAGATCATGGAATGTTTGTAGGGGATGCTATTAGGTGACAAATATAACACCCAGAAATTTGTCTGCAAAAAGATTGGATAAGGCTAGTGAGAAATTTGAGATATGACTGATTAGGAAGAAAGGGATTGATAAGATCTGAATATGGATTGGGATATCTGAGAATGTACAGAGGATTCAGGGAGAATTGTTACTTTCTTTGAAATGTGGATTTACTGTATATTGTATGAGGTACCAGCATAAAGCTAGAAGTTTATTATTGGTTATGTAATAAATCCTTACAGATTTTATTTTCTACAACTCTTGACTCTTTTCATTTAAGAAGTGGTAAAGATGGTGAGTCACTACTACACTGAACTCACTGATCAATACATCTACTTGCTCACTATAGTGATTAACCTCAGGTCCAAGTACCAGATCCAGGAAGAACTGTTAAGGGTTAAAGAGAAAGATGAGTGCTAGAAGTGCAAGAGTTGTAACTGCAGGACCAACCTGGATAGGAGATCCATCATATAAGCAGATGATGGTGATGATGATGATGATAGATGGCATATATACCTAAATGAATCAGCATGGTGTAGTGATTTGTGCATTGGACTATGACCCTGGAGACCAGGATTCAATTCATCACTTGCTGTGGAAACCCACTTTTTGACCTTGGGCTTGTCACACACTCTCAGCCCCCAGAAAACCCTGTGATAGGTTCACCTTAGTGGCACCATAAATTAGAAATGACTTGAAGGCACACAACCACAACAGCAACAACAACACACCTAAATAAATGAAAGATATAACTGGAGTGGCATCTGTACATGATCAGTTGCTGGCAGTGAAGGATCCAAAGCATTCAGGAGCAGGTCCAGTGGCATAGTCCAATTGCCTATAGCCTCTGGGATTGTGCTACATGAATGAGACATAGGAAAAGGATTGTATCTGCCAGAAAAAAAATAGGTTTTGGGCTTAGAATTATGCTCCTGGTCAAATTAAACTGCTTAAACTCCTAAAACCCTGTTAACTTCTGTTCTACCTTCTCAGATAAAACATCTTAGAAATTCTGAAATCAGCACGATGAATTTTGGTTTTGCATTGAAAAAGCAAGTGACATTTCTTAAACATGGTCCAACACAATCCTAAACTGTCACCAGATGTAAAATTCATGTAAAATTTGTCATGTAAAATTCAAAACAGCATATTATAGGGGTCCTATTTAATAAAAATGTCAAGCATTTTGTGAAAAAAATGGAGTTGGCTGAAAACCAGTGGTGGGAGCCAAATTGTGCAGGAGTACTTGGAGATTATTAGAGAAATCTTGGGAGATCATTTATGAGAGATGTTTGATGCATCTATTCTTTTCCTTTCAAGTCAATGGGGAAGAAAACCACACTGAAATGAAACAGGCTGGCAAATAATGGAATATGTTGCTTCCGCAAGTCCTGAACAGTGTATTCTTTGAGTGTATTTTTAGCCATCTGGAGCACTCTTGTGGAAATGGAAACGCAAGATTAAAAAAAAATCCTATTATAAATACATAAAATAATGACTCAGAAACTGAAAGGTTGCCACAATAGCTTTGGATATGGTGTGTGTCCTCAGTTCTAACCTCTTGGTCCTGACCCAGAATGTTCCTTAATGAGTTATGTCATGAAGGCATTTAGAAAGAAAGAAAAACACAATCACTCTCCTTTTTAAAGCCAAAATTTAATCCAATAATCTACATTTACAAGTTCAAAACTTAAACAAAATCCTGGTTCGTGCAAACTCACTTGAGTTTTGCCATTGATCATATTGGGAGTGTCTGCTCCCTTTCAAAGGTCTATGCTGTTTTATAGAACACATGTGCTCCAGTTGATACAAATGAACTTGAACTGCATAATAAACATTGCTTACATTTGCCACACTGCCACAGAACAGTCTGTGTTTGTCATGCGTAACAGCCACAGCATGTTTATGTTGGTGGATTAACTTTACAAAGCCCAACTAGCAAGCTATTTCTGTATTTAATATTCTGTTGGTATACCTTTCCTTTCTCAACAACTGCCTGTGAAGAAACTTAAAGCAAATGTTAAAATGTATACAATCACTACAGATGCAGCACTGGGGAAAATTTAATTTGGGGTCAGTGTTTGTAGGGGAATGTTATTCTGTGTATCTTATCTATTTTGTTTCTCGTCATATCTTGGCAATCACCATCAGCGTACAAGGACAGGTAGACCTCAGTTGCCCGTATCAATAAATTCAGGTTAGATATCACATAAAAGAGAGACTACAAAAAGAGTGACTTTCTCCCTCTTCGACAGGTCTTCCTTCATAGCTGAGCCAGGCAGTCTTCCTTCATATTCATGTAGCTTACTGTTGTTATGTGCAGCTCCCTCAGAGACCTAGATATTAAAGGAAGGAAGGAAGGAAGGAAGGAAGGAAGGAAAGAAAGAAAGAAAGAAAGAAAGAAAGAAAGAAAGAAAGAAAAAGAAAGAAAGAAAGAAAGAGAAAAGATGTCAGAGGATCTCATTTCCAATCATATCAGTCACTCTGGCACAAAAATTGTTGTTACATTCCTCAAGATTAGGAGCTGAATTTTCCTTTACGGTATTGACACCTTTGGTATCAATTTAAATGGGTAGGAGATGAAAATCATGGACTCCCGCCAGTCTCCTTGGAAGGCTCTGATTTAGCAGAGGCTTCTCTGCTAATCCTCCCTGCTTTGTGTGTTATGCCTTAGATTTTTCTTTTTTTTTTCTTTTCTTTTTTCGGTATAAAAAACAGAACTGACACCAATTAAAGACTTGATGATGTCAACATTTGGTTTTGTGGTTCCCTTGGGTCCCCTTTCTTCAGCCTTTTTTCCCCTTAAGACTCAAAATTATCTGTCAGCAAATATCCCAGCCTTCTGCCTTCAGTTCTTCTGCAGGTCTTCACCAAGCCAGGCTTATGTGGGTGCACGCACACCCTAATGTGGTTGAGCCACAGCTCATTGAAGGTTCCATAGACAACCAACCACTGTTCGGCTTGGCTCTTGCATTTGTTGGAACAACCCTCACGGCACAACAGAACGGAGATCCAATAACAGAAATGTTCCAAAGCTGTTGAGCTGCGTGCCAGCAAACAACAACATATGAGACTTCCCATGAGTCTCTTAAAAGATTTATAATCCTGGGATGTAGAACATGGGTCAAAAACTTAAATCCCATAAAGAACATTCTATAGTATGCCACATTTACGACAAGTATCTATTGGTATGTTTCAGGAAATGTTTAAAATGACAGAGTAAGGTATACCTGGTGTGTTTTCTGAAAGGAAACAGAAAAATAAGTAGAGTTGCTCACCAAATATAAATTAGGTGGTGATAGTGGACGATGGTGTGGAGCCTACAATACTGTGCAAAGTGAAATGCTCCTCTTCATGCTGCCACGCAGGCACTATACTGTAAGCCAGTGGGGTCTGGTGGCTTCTGTGCCAGTAGGATGATAAAATGTGCTTTGGGTTTTAGTTTGAACTTGAAATGAGCTTATCTGATGTTCTGAGTCTTATGTGCCAAATATGTTTTACACCTTAGAGAGCTCCTTTTTAAGTTTGGATGGACATCAGAAGTCTCCTATTGACTTCAGAAGCACTAACAGCCACAGCCGTAGGCTTCAGGCATTGAAGTGGGCTAGTTCACCCTCTTCCCCATAGTTTCCTTAAATCATTTCCCACTTTCACTCAGCTTTCACAGCTCTTGGAGTTCACTGAGAAGGTTCAGTGATCACACAACACTGAGACAACAGCCAGGGGTCTTTACTTTCTTCATAATTTACAAACCTGTGGACAGTCTCCATACCTTGGGGAGTTCTTTGAACATGTAGAGATGACCCCTTATTTACAAGTGGCCATGTTTCACTCTGTCATCTGAGTTTGCTTTTAGATAGAGTGATACCACTGACACAAAATGTCAAATCCAGCTATTTGATGTTAAAATAATCTCAAGTTGCAGAGCTGAAAATAGCTTTTATCCCAAGACCCTGAAGAACTGCTTCCACTGAGAAACAGAGCTTACTTGTGTACCAATGTTTGGAAAGTGTTTCATAAATTCTAACCTTGTTCTCCTCAGCATAGTGAAATACAGTTGGCCCTCCACATTTGGGGGTTTGGGGGTTTGAGGGTTAAGCATTTGTGGATTTAATTATTCACAGATTGTTGAGGGGGAAGGGATGGAATGGGAAGAGGGGAACGTGCACATTCACTCACTTACTCATTTACATGGGGGAAAGGAGGTGGGCTGGGAGGAAGGAGGGCGCATACGTTTGCTTACCTCACTTGCACTGGCAAGGGATGCGGCTGGGATGGGAAGAGAGTGCATGCATGCATTCAACTCACTCACTCAATTGTGTATGTGGGAGGGGGAAAGATGGTGGTTTGGGAGGAAGGGGGAGGATGTACCCATATACTCACTCATGTGAGGAGGAAGGAGGAAGGGGATAGGATGATGTCCCCTTTCTCCCTCCTCCACTTCCCCATTTCATCCCCTTCTCCCCTCCCGTCCACCTATGTGAATGAGTGAGAAAGCAAGGGAACACACACACAGCTGGGCCCAGCCACCCCACCAGTACAGGTATTTGTGTGTGTGTGTGTGTGTGTGTGTGTGTGTGTGTGTGTGTGTTAGATACAGTTTACGGGGGGGGGCTTATGATATTCATGGTTTTCCCACTTTTTGGAGGTCCTGCACACCTAACCATCACAAAAGTCGAGGGCCAACTGTAGATGTTAAGCCCGGCTTTTTGGCCTCTCCTGCAGATGTAAAGGCAGGAAAACTTTGCTGAATGCGTGTGTGTGTGTGTAGGTTTGTCATTTAATTTTATGAGCTAGCTTAGAGGGCACTATGTTGCTTAAACAGCCTTTTCCAATGTAGTGGTCTTCAGATGTGTTCAGCTACAAGTCTCAACATCCTCAACTAGCACAGTTATTGCAAAAAAAAAAAAAAAAAGCCTTGTATTTGCTTGTAGCTGCCTAGGGCTCTCTCTAACATCCTAGCCTGTGAGGGTTGCTGTAATGCTCAAAGGACCATGCCACGCCATGGACATTCAGTGAGAATGGGAAAGGCTGCCCTGCAAAGAAAACCTTGCTTTCTTGTTTAAGTTTTTTTTAGAAGAAGAGTTTTTAAAGAAGAGAAAAGTTCCTCAACTTCCTTGTAAAAGTAAGATAAATTTTCAAACCTCCTCCAAAAAAAGTCATCAAAATCTACCCACCTAATAAAGGGAGCAGCAAATGAATGGGGAGGTAAAGATTTTTCAGTCAACTTTTACGCTGTTTTTCCTTGCTGTTGCTTTTGTTGTGTGCCTTCAAGCCATTTCCAACTTATGGCAGCACTTCAGTGACCCAATCATGGAGTTTTCTTGGCAAGATTTATTCAGAGGAGGGTTTGCCACTGTCTTTCTTTGAAGCAAAAAGAGTACAACATGCTCAAGGTCACCCAGTGAGTTGAGTGGGAATTTGAACCTTGTTCTCCAGAGTTGTAGACCAATGTTCGAACCACTACAATATGCTGGTTCCCACTTTATAGTGTAATAGATTAGAATGAGAAGAATCTTTCTGAAACCAAGATAAGCGAAGGGGCTTTCAACAGCTTTGCTTTATAAAATAAAGGAAGGAAAGTTCTTTCCAAACCTTAAAACAGGAGTGAGCAAAGGATGACCCTTGGGCCACTTGCAGTAACTGAAGCTCACTGTTGTGGCTACTGAAGTCCCCCAAAGCCCCCAGCCCCACTTTTTAAAAATGATGCAATTTATGTTTTGGCTTTTTTTAATGTCAAAGCCATGTGGACAAGCCTGTCCAAAACTAGAAAACACCCCAAGTTTCACACACAAATTGCACTAGAACTCTTCAGCACCTAAAAATACCTCAATTTTCATCACAGTCCTTCTCAAAATGGTGACATAAATTGACACAGTGTCAGTTCCAGTTGCCATTTTGGGAAGTACTCTGATAAAAAATAGAGTATGCTGCCAGTGTGCACTTGGGGTGGGGGTGGGATCAGGGCAGAATGGCAGACTATCAGTCTTGCACAGTTGAATGCTCCTATCTCAAAACCTCTATAACAGGGATGAGCAAAGTGCAACCACATGCATTGCAGCAGGCTATTTTTTTCAGCCATTAATGTCTCCACACTCTCCAAATTGCCCTTTTCCTTCCTTACCTGGCCATAAATTTCCTGTTCTGGGAACCACAAAGAGTGGCAATCCACCATTTGACTAAGTTGCACTGCATAGTTTAACATTTTAAAAAATGTTTTTCAAAGCTAGAAGAGCCACTGTGTTTATTTTGGCTCAGTTTTGGTTCTCTGCACCCACTGTAGGGTCTCAGGGCAGAAAATAAGCCTCCAGATATGCTGCAGTTGCCTACCTGTCTCCTAATGAATGTCTTCCTCTACGTACTATTGCTTCCTTGTACATATACTGCATTTAATATCTATGGAATGCAGTTAAGAGGGATCTTCTCATATTCATTTTAAATGTACATATAAGAACCTAAAGGTAAGAGCTGAGATTGTCCATTTCAAACTGATAGCTCTGTTAATTTGTTAGCATCAATATGAAGTTGGGGAGGAGTCATGCCAGATTACCTGATTTATTTATTTTAATATGCACTTTTGTGTACTGATGAAGTAAAATATTGAAGCCACTTTTTCTACTTTAGAAAACAGCTTTTGGTTTAAGATTGTCCACTAGATTTAAAACAGTTGATTGAACTGCTCAATGGCAAACTAACACTTTTGAAAGTTTTAGCCTAGCTGGGACTAGCAACTGGATTTAAACCATAGTCTCAAAGAAACACCTATCCAAGGTCTATTTGGTTATAGAAGAATTGCAGTGAGGAAGAAGAGTTGTCCAAGCCATAAAATAAAAAGACACTGAGTCCATTCTGGTGAAACCACAGCATGGTGGCTCACTGGGGACTGCCAGAGACAAATATCACCTTAATCTGACAATGTTCATAGAGAAGCCAAATCTTTTTGCTATCTATCATAAGATGAAAAACCTCTCAGAAAAAAAGAACCCTATTTCATCCATAACATAGCTGAATACTCAGAGATTTTTAAGAGTGCAGCATTGGAAATCTTTGGTCTGTATGGATGAGTCATTAGTGACGCAAACCTGCATGGCTCAGCATTCTACAGTAGGTCTCCATGTAGATGTATGTTAAGTTGAGGTACATATATCCCCCAACTTTCTGAACAGTCTTTGAACTCTACCCCACACAGCCATTCTGTGCTTTGTGGGCAGTGGGCATAATCACAAAAGCATCTGGTACATCCCTGTAGCCAGATGCAAAATAATTCCAGCAGTATTGAGACCTCTGGATCTCAATGTTGATATCATCCTTTCATTTCTGGCTGTAGCCAGATGCTTCCACAATCATTTCCATTCCCCAGGATGGCATGCAAGACACTTCAGAAGCTGTTTAGTAAGTTAGTTAGGGCTTTGAGTCCTGCAGGGGAATAACAGGAATACCAATGCCCACAAGGCCACCCAAAATGACATACCCACATATAAAGGGAACTTAACATGAATTAATGTCCCTAACAGGATGTCAGCTAGTATTGGTTTCTCCTACATTCAGAATTGTTCACTCTCAAATTCTTTCCATCCTGATTAGATATAAATGTGTAATTTTTGTAAATTCCCATCAAAACTAAAATTCAGCCCCACGCTTAGATAATACTTCCTGCTTCCAGTCCCCTGTGGAGCTTCAGAGCAGCTATGAAAGTGCCTCCTTTGCCCTACCAAAAAATAATGGGAAAGCAAGGCAAGAGAAAATAGGAGAAACAAGAACCAAAAAGAGACCACAGACCATTGGTGCTAATATTTCTGATTTCAACTGTACTGTAGCATGGAAGTCTGTATTGAGTTTTGGCTCAGGAATACCAATGTTTCAATATTTTTATAATAGATTTACAGTTGGTATCACTTCCTTTCTATCCTATTTTTGTTTCCTTTCCCTCCATTAACAAGCTTTAGTTTTCATATTACTCTAAGCCTTGGGATTCTTTGTATTGGAAGCCAAGCCTTCACAGTTTGGACTCTCTCCTCTTAAGTGGTTTGGCTGCATTAAAGGATGAATGCCCCTTAACTACTGAATGTTTGACATCTGGGCATAGATTCAAATTCCACCCTTTGGCCCATCACTGCTAAAATCATATTCAAGCCACAAGTGTTCAAATACTGAAATCGAATGCCAAGTTTATATTGGTTGATTATACTGATGTTATATATCAAACCCTTCTGGAAAATGTAGTTTTCTGCATTTATTAGATAAAGTATCATTTTTAAAAGAAAAGAATAAATAATCTATCAAAAGCTCGTTTGAGCACTTTGGGCAACTCTGAAGCAAAGAAACAGATCAACATAAGCTTTTGGAATCCCATTGAGTTGAAATCCTTGAGAAGGAATCATTACCTCATTTTGTATGTGGTAGCTGCTCCAGAAATTAAGAGCCCACGTCCTAAACTACTAGAACTCAGATGACTCTCAGACATGATTATTAAATGAATGGTCAAATCTCATCAATGGGATTCTCTGAATATTAACCAGAAACGCTGAAAGGGCACAATGGCTAGCTATCATTCTCTATTTGTCACCAAAGAGAACAAATCCTTGCCTATAGGAAGCAGGCAAGCAAAGCCATTGGTAGAAAACTTGAGCAAGACACAAGAAGCCCATTAGGCCTCTCATTGCCAGGAAAGAATGATTTACTCAGAATGATGAAAATGACCAGTCTTATTGTGTCTGGTGAGAAAATGCATTCCAGACATCACTGCCAGCCACCACATCTCTCCTATGTTCATCTGCACCATTTGCCAAAGTGAGATTGCCTTCCTTTTTTTAATTCAAAATGTTCATAATGCATACAAACGAGACAAAAAAGAAATAACAAATTTCAAGTAAACAAAAAAAAACAAAGAAAAACAAATTATATACACAAAAGAAAATACTAAATACTACATACTAAAAACTAGCTAAAGACAAAATATTTTAAAAAAATTGGTTTCCAGCTTTCCTAACAAGGTTTATAGTCTATAATTCTACAGACTATAATTCTTTGTCACTGTCAGGTTTTTGAGCTTCTTCGGGAGTTGAAACAATCATTGCCTTTTTCCAAGTCATGGGTATCTTCCTCATTTGCAATATTGATTACAGTAATTACTGTAAAGGCAAAAATAACTGTTCGTCATTTATAATAAGCATTTATAATAACCCACCAATAAACCCTCTGGACCTGGAGCTTTATAGGCTTATTTTGCTTAATGGCCTTGACAATCTCATTTGCTGTGATAGGTGCATTCACCATCTGCTTTTGCAATTCTAAAACCCCCAGAAAGATCTTATACAAATATTCTTTCATCTTCTTTGGCAAAACTTGTTTTTTATAGAATGATGCATAGTAGTGGTATAATGATTTCCTAATGCTAACATTATCACTGACTATCCCTTTTCATCTTCAGTATAAGCTTTTTCTCACTTTCTTTTCTCAGTTGGAATGCCAACCACCTACTAGGTTTACTGGCAAACTCAAAGTTCTTCTGTTTGACATATTTTTTTATTTTTTTATTTATTGAATTTCTATGTCACCTTTTCTCCCAAGATGGGACCAAAGGCAGGTTCCAAAAGGTTTTAAAAAAGCATTAAAAACATAACTTCTTCTCAATCTCACCTGTTGTCATTGTTCATAGCTGTTCTTAGAGTATCATAGTTTGGTTTAGAACTACCTGTTGCAATTGAGATGCCTCAGTTTTTCCCTGCCATCATACTTGTCTCCATTCCTCTGATCTCTCAAGTGCTCAAAGTGCTACCATTCCTACACTCACATGACTTCCCCTTTCTGTTTCAATTCTCCTCATGCAGAGTTTCCAATAAGCAATAGCCCATAGCTGCTGCTTTTATTCACCTTTAACTCTCCTTCTCTGTCTCCTTGCTGTTCATGACTTATCTTTTCCAGTGACCTATGAGACATTTTGCAATCCCATAGGCCTATACAGTGCAAGAGGCTGTTCAGTCCTCTTCTTGCACTATGGAGCTGTTGACCTCCAAGAAGTAGGCCTTTAAAGGAACTGAATAAAGTGTGGTGAGATGACAGATGAGCAGGAAAATGACAAATGAGTGGGAAAATAAAATTAAATGAGAAAAAAAATTAAAAGAAAATACAAAAGAAAAGAGAAAAGGTGAAATAAGTTGGAAATTAAGGCAATGAAAGGGGCATAAAGTACAACTTGAATTCATTTAAAAAGTTCAAATAAATGAATCAATGAAAAGTCCACAAACCCCCTGCCCCTTTTTGTTCTGATCTTGCATGCTTTTAATGGGTGATCCCATGCAGATTTCCAAATGCAAATGTGGCCCCAAATCCAAGATAGTTTCCCACCTTTGTTCTATTTGCAAATCTTGTGTTTGTTTTTTTAAAAAAAAATGTTTACAAGACTATACAGAGAAAACGTTCATTTAATTTTCCAGTCTGAAATTTCTCATGCAAAACTGAGATGGAAAAATTACACAACGTGGCAAAATTTAAATCAATATTTGTTTCACTTGAAATCAACACTGCTAATCAGCCTGCAGAAACCATTCTTAAGCAGCAATTCTTTCCATAATCATTCAACAATTAAAAAAGCTTAATGTGAATGCTAATAATCTTGGGAGATACTTTAAGGTTGATTTGCTCAGTAATAATCCTGTCCTTCAGTAAATGAAGACAAACAGAAAGGAAAGAAAACTCAATAAGCCAACTCAATTTGCCAAGGAAAAAGAGATTGTTTATCTTCAAAATGAAGGCCCCAAGCTAAATGATGCTGCAATATTTCAAAGAATAGACCATTTTCAAGTGGGCCTGGGCTTTGTCAATTGCAGCTATGTGTATGTTATGGTGTGAAATCGCTTTCTTATTGTTTTTCATTCTTTCACTATTCAAAACCAATGCAGGTTTTTCCATCCATTCTTTCCCTTTCAAATTGTGTCCTATGAATGTGGAATCAGGCTAAGCCTTTCAGGTTGGCAGGGAAGTAGTGCATGAAATAAAAAGCCCAAGGAAGCCACAGGTGATCTCCTAAATCAGGAAAAGCAGGAGGAATCTCCAGGGGTCTTTTCACACTATACAGTTACAGTATTATGATTTCACTTTAACTGCCTTGGCTACATCCTATGGAAACCTGGGGTTTAGCGAGGTACTAGAGCCATCTGGCACAGATTTCTAAATGCCCTTCCCAAAACTGCAAACCCCAGGAGTCCATAGAATAAAACATGAGTAGATATTGTGGAATCATAGTGCTACAATGTTTTAGTGGGAAAGGACCCTGAGATAAAATTTGCGTGGGGGCTAAAGGGAAATAGCCTCAGGCAATAGCATTAAGCTTTATGCATTCAGTACTAACCACAGTTGCTCATAGCATGTGCTTCAAATTGACACATATATACAGATGGAGAGAGATAACATAATTTTCTGTTTGGAAATTAAGACAAAAATCTTAACTAAAGGAGCTGTTCCTAGATCAAGGTGAGATGAAAGGATTATTCCTTCTCACTTACTTAGGAGTTTGGATAAAGAATATCTAGCTTACCTGCCTCTAACCAGAAGATGGATGCAAAGCAGAGGGTGAGCTCTGGCACTGAGGGAAGCTAAATAAGAAAGCACAGAGACACCCCTGTACAGGAGAGCCTTTGCAAGTTGCATCAACTAACGAAAAGCTGCTTTTCTACCTGAGCTGGAGATCTGACACAGCCCTCTCCTCTTGCCTAAAGATAAGCCAATCAAAACTGGAAAATCTGCACTCTCCGCTCCTGCCTGGAAATTGCCCACAAAAACTGGAGACTCAGGCCATTTCCAAACTACACTGTTATAGTGCTATTATTCCACTTTCAACATCCTATGGAATCCTGGTGTTTGCAGTTGAGGAAGGGCCAGAGAGCTCTTTGGCCCCAGTAAACCACAGTCTCAAGAATTCTACAGGATATTGAAAGTGGAATAATAGCACTATAACAGTGTAGGGCAGAAATGGTGTCAGGTTTGACAACTCTACCCAAAAGTGTGTGGTATAGGTAATAATCAGAAGGGGTTTGTCTTCTTGCTTGTGTAGTTTATGTTGAAACACTTAGGAATTGACTTGAAATGTGGTAATCAGTAGTGCTGATTATTATTAGTGCTGGTGGTTAAGACATTAGGAAACTTGTTTCAAAGAATGCAGCTGGTTGTCAGAATCAGGTAAATTTGAACAAATATGTTTGACTGTAAAACTAGGGATGGGCAGCTATGATGACAACCAATTTTTCCCTAGAAACCTGGGACCCTTTCACACAACCCAATTCTAGTACAATGTTTCCACTTTAACTGCCCTGGCTGGGGCATGCATTTTGTGAGGCAGAAGAGGAATTCTCTGTTGAATAACTGTAAATATCTCTCCCAAATCTGCCAGTCTCAGGATTCTACAGGAAGTTGGCTGAAGTGGAATCAAAGTGCTATAATTGTACAGTCCGAAAGGGCCCTGGAAGTGACTGGAAGTCACTGCTGCATTTTTTGGCCAGTCTCCAGCCTTTGGGGTGGACACGGGGTATAGATAATTTCAAACCACTATAGAAAGGGCCATTTTTGCAGCCATTTGATTTGGGATATTTAAAAAAAAATGAAGGGATGCCTTGGGATTATGAAGATTAGGAGGCAAAAAAGAAGTTGAGGACTATATATGGGCTGCATTTTCCTTTGCCTTCCTGTAATAGATTTTTGATGTAATCAAGATGGACTGCTAACCAGAAGGTATGCCTAAAGATCAGTAGATTGCCTATATAGATAGATTGGAAAGTTGCCACCCGTTATCAATCGATGATAAGGAAATCAGTATTAATAGTTGAGTGGGAGAAGTTTAGATGGAAGGAACTGAAAGTCTGATTAAACCTCTTTACTGGATCAAAATCAGGAGAGGAGGGATGTCTGTTTACCTGTGAAAAGGTGAATAACAGCATGATCCTGTGCATATTTGCTCAGAGGTCCCACTGATGTTGTCGGTAAGCATACAAAGGATTAAGGCATTTGATTCTTTTCCCAAGCTGAGTAACAGTGGATCACTGTTCTTAATTTATAAAACACTCATGTCAGAAGTCCCAATGGCAATGATGGTGCTGTCATTGAGATAATGTGTTCCTCATGCAATTGTCAGAGAAATATATCACACAACTCCTTTGAGTCAGTTCTTGAAGACTTCCAAATCCCACACTAATATGTAAGGTAAGTATCAACTTGTAGTTTTAATTAAGTTTTGACAACTTCTTTCTTGCTCACAGAAAATCAACTGAATTTGCCAGTAACACATCCAGACACTAGGCAGATATAAACAAAACAAATTTGAATATGTTCTACACTGCTAGGCCTTGTAATAGAAATAATGTTGGCTACCACAGGGAAA
Organism: Iguana delicatissima; assembly: GCA_948472985.1. NCBI lineage: Eukaryota > Metazoa > Chordata > Lepidosauria > Squamata > Iguanidae > Iguana > Iguana delicatissima. The sequence goes on along the minus strand of CAOKZL010000987.1, from coordinate 710,751 downwards.
TTATCAGTCAGTATCTAGGCAGTTTGTATGTGTGTGTGTTTGTACATGCATATGTGTCCCTTTAAATTACCTGTCAAGTTATAGCAGCCCCATGAATTTCAAATAGCTTTCTTAGGCAAAGAATACCTAGTGGTGGTTTATCATTGCCTTCCTCTGAAATATAGGCCCTTTTCGCATGGTATTTGCCATGCAAAAGGGCCTCTGGAGTGTTGCACAATTGCAAGGAGCGTTTTAGATGACATCCTCGCAATTGCATGACGCTGCCAGGGCCAGCAAGTGCTGATCATGCACTACTTCATTTTCAGCTTGTAGTCAAAAATGGTGGGTGATCGCACATCTCTCCAGGGCCCCGCGCGCACTTACCATGTGTGTGGAGCCTCCAGAGCCACGGTGATCGCACTTCCTCCACAGCGCAGCCTGGGAAAATGCCCAGCTGCACTGTGGGAGGAAGAGGCGGAGCCTTCATGTTGCCTGCCAGCCGGCAGACAACAACTGCAGAGCTGAAGCAGCGGGGACACAAGAACCTCTCAGAAGAGGCTGCTTGCATGATCCCCACACCCTAGCCCTGAGAAAAGGTAAGTTGCGGAAAGGGCCTTAGCCTACGTACCTGTTATTCCTTTACAGTCCTCCATCCAAGTATTATCCAGGCCTATCCTTGCTTAGCTTTCAAGATCAGATGGGATCTGGTATATTCAGGTTATTTATGCTTCCTATCTAGCAATATAAGATAGGAACCTGAAGAAATATCTACTGTAGGAAGAATGTTGAACTGTTAACATAGCTGCTAAATTGTGTCAAGTAAGGATGGTTAACTAGATTACTTTCTAATGAGCATGCTCATGAAAAGTGTCCAAAAGGAAGTGTGCCCTGATGAATATCCATGGTTGGTGGTCAAGGCATACTCAATATGCCAAGGTGTTGGAAAGAAATAGTTGAAATAGAAGGTAGTCAGTGAAGGAGAAAGGAGTTTTGTAGCTGAGTAGAAAGATCAACCCCTCAAAAATTCACTCTGACGATAATTACAAAATTAAGAGTAAAATTGATTTTTTTTAAAAAATGTTGGTTTAGTGTTCAGCCTATCCATTTGCAGGTGTTCACTGGATCCTCAAGGACTGTGTTATAGAATTACAGCCTTAAAGAAAAGAATAGAAATTGTCTAATTGAAACTTAATAAAAATCCAAAACAAAATACATTTTTTTAAATTTTTAATTATTTCAGTTTGTGTTTTAATTAACACACAATCACTTCTTTTCTAGAAATACACCACTGGAGGCGGTTTTGTATTAATTGGCTCTAAAAGGATGACATAACTGGCAAAGCAGAATGAAACCATTCAGGAACAGAAGGAGTCTATAGATACATCCTTGATTAGAATTTTGGTGACAATCCCAGTAGCCAATTCTTTGATTGAACTGCCTTACAGGATATAACTGAATTTTTAAAAATCCAGTGCAATGTTTAAGTGTCAGTTTCTCTCACAGATAATTTTTAAAAAGAACTGTGCTATTTATCAGGGCATTATGCTAGGGACTGGCTAGTTTAAGGTGTCATGGACTGAAAAATTTGAACATGCCTGTTGGCAAAGTCTACCATCCATTTGGGAATAGCAGAAGGCCTGGAAGTTGTTCCACAGTATGTTTTAGATTGACAAGCAAGCATTAAGCCCTTCACAGCCAAGTCCGTACCAACACAATGAAAGTTTTGTTCAACATCTCACTTAAGGCTACAAACCATTATGAAAGAAACAGTAAACAAATGTTGCTCATAAAAAAAAAAATAGGAAGATTGGATCAGTGTGGGAATTATGACTTTATTTTAAATGTATCGCATTAAAAAGATCAGAAGAATAAAAGGAAGGAAGGAAGAAAGATTTGAAGGAAGGAAGGATGGTTTTAAAAGACAAGCCCAAAGGAAGTTTACTATGTTGTTACTTGAAAAAGACATTGGCCAGAATCCTGTATCAGTTTATATTTAACTAAATAACTTCTCTTGGCCTAGCCACCCAAACCCTGATGGAAACTTCACATGCTCTGAGTGTCAGCAGAATCATCATAAAGCTGATGCCTGCTGAAGTAGGTTTGGGGCAAGTTATGATTGTTGGCAATGTGTCAAAATCATCTACAAGTAGTGATTGTGAATACAAAACAGTTATGTGTAGGTACTTAATTTATTGTTATGGTTACAGGTGGGTACTAAGTAGTGAAGTACTTACTTAAATATAAGTTGATACAGGACTCCTGGCAATACTTTAAAAAAAAAGTTCCATTATCACAAAAAGCAGTGAAGAGACAACTGTAGGGGAAAACGAGCTTCGTTTTGCATCTGCCAGGAGCCAAAGGAACTTCTTAGGCATGGCTACGTAGCTAACCAGAGCCAAGCATCAGTACCACCACTGTGCTTTGAAGGGAAGAAGATTCAGTATCCTTTGACAAAGAACCTGCCCTGTCTGTCCTGCACTGGTCTCTGAGTTATTCTAAATCACGTAACACAAAGGAGAATGGGCAAATGCATCATCCAGGACAACTAAAGAATCTAGAAACACAGTGATTCTCAGGATCACATGTGTCATTGAGGTCACCCCTTACCAGTGCAGGAATTAACTAAAATATCTGTGACAGATAGCCTCAATCTGTTTAAAAGCTTCCAACAAAAGAGAACATGTCACCTTCCAAGGTAGTCAATTCTGCAGTTAAACAGCTCTTGCCATCAGAAATGTCTTCCCAATTTTTAGTCAGAATCTCATTTCTTGTGATTTGAATCAATTTGTTTTGGGCCCTGCCTTCTAAAGTAGGGGAAAAAGGTTTGCTTCATCTTTCACCTGCCAGCCCTTCAGATACTTGAAGATGGTTACCATATCACTGCTCAGTCTTTTCTTATTCATAATAAACATGCTCATCTACTTCAACTATTCCAAAGTACTGTATTTCTAAATCATTATTTAATCATTACTTTTGGCATTGCCAAAATTTGTGCTGATTTTTTCCCCTCACAAGTCATGCACAAAGTTGATAGGAAGTCCATAGAAAGAGGTACATCAACATGTACTTTGTTTTTCTGGAGGTCAACTAAGGCCATTTCCACACGGGCATATTGCCCACGCTAGAGCGACCTCTCTAGGAGGTCTTCTTCACCGGGGTCTGCGCTAGAGCAGTTAAAAAAAGTGAGGTTCTAGACCTCAAACTGCTCTAGCGCAGCCCCGGGGGTGGCGCTGTGGGTTTTATAAAAACCACCTTCAAAAGTGGTTTTTATAAAACTTACCCACGCTGCCCCGTAGCAGCCCCCGGTCGAGAACTGCAGAGATGCGGTAGCGCATCCCTGCAGATCTGCCCAAGGGTGGGCTTCCGACTGGCGCACTGTCCTAATTGGCGGAGCACCGCCAGAAGCCGCCGGCCGCCATTTTGGGCACCACCGGGCGCCGCCGAGCACCGCCGAAATTCGGCGGCGTTTGGAACGGCGGATCCACTCTCTTCGGAGGGACGGAGCAACCCACTCGTGGGTAAGCTCCGCCCCTGCGTTCGCGGCCCCGTTTGGCCCCCCCCCGTGAGGAAAGGGCATAAGTAACAGATGTGAAAATCAGATCTTTCACCAGATCAGTCATTGGTCTGCCATAGTCTGATATATTGTTTTAATAGGCTTTCATGTCCCTGTTTACCCTACTCTATTATCCTTTCTCAACTGACCCAACTAAACCAGCTGTCCCAGTTTAGCAGGCACAGTCCTGATTAATCTTCTGGCATCTCATAGTTTCAGTTGCTTTTAAAATGTCCCAGTTTCTCTCCTCCTCATATTTTCCCCTTCATCTTCAGCTCACATCAGTGGCTACAAACTGACATCAAAGTGCAAGAGTAGTTTGTGGTCTATTTACTGCACATGGGGCAGAACAGAGGAGCAGTGGAATCTTGCCCTTTTCAGTAGGCTCAGGAAAAAGCAAATTGCTTTAGCCTCTCCTCACTTGTGTGCTCTTCTACATGAACAACTTTTCAATCTTCAACGTGCTCTGATATTCCATGGTCAAATGTGGCCCAGATTTTATCTGAGAAATGTTGAGTCAGTATGCAGTCAATTAGTGTTACTAGCTTATGTTCTGGTGTCTCCGATCTTTATGACACCTGTTACAAAAATAAAATACAATCACTTTGGCCCTTTCTGCACACGGTTATTAAGGCGGGCCAATACGTCTTGCCATGGAGGTCTTCTGCACCTTGAAGCGGACTAGGTTCGGTTTATTTACCTTCATTCCACATGTAATTCCGACTCAATGCATCCCCATGTGGTGGTAAAGCGCGCTATTTGAAAACTGGAAGAAATCGGTTTTCCAATTTTCCAGATTGATCCAATTTGTACTTTCACAGTGGTGCAGATACGTACATTCATGCCAATGTGAATTGGTGGTCGGGGAAGGTTCATGGGAGTGGCAAGGGGTTGGTATGGTATGTACACATGTAAGCAATGATGCACTAAACCATGCAAAAAAAGGGGGGCAATCACAGCCAACGGGACAGGGTGAGGGGAGTAGAGGGAGTGGCCGTGGTGAAGGCAATGTGGATTCATGAACTGGCACTTCTCTGAATCAGAATGGAACACACGCAGCAGCTGTGCAGAACGAAATGAGGGGAAGTCCACCTTGTTTCAAGCCCAGAAAATCTGGTAAGAAACGGCACAAACCAAGTCACCAGCCTTGTGTGGAAAGGGCCTTTGTTTTATATAGAGAAATCGTTTTTTCTTTCTCTTGCATTCAGATTTTTTTTCCAGATCGTGTTCCTCCCACACTGAATATGAAGGGAATTGATAATCTGCTTCAGAAGAGATTAAAATGAATATTCCTCTCATTTGGACCAACAAAATTGAAAAGGTACAGTAGTTCCCAGCATGGAAACAACCATGAAAGTATTAAAAGAGAATAAGCCCCATAAAAGAATAAAAGAGATGCAACTCTAAATCTGTAGTGGCAGAGCTTGGAGTATGGGGAGAAGGGTGTGAGGGGGCAGGGCTATGGTGTGAGAGGTGTGGCCACTGTGCATGAGGGCATGGCTATGGTGCATGGGGTGTGCCTGCAGTGCATGGGGACATGGCAAGGACATGCGGGGGTGTGACTATGGGCTGGGATATCCCAAAACATTGCCGCCCAGGGCAAACCGCCCCCTGTCCTCCACATCACTAAGCAACTGTAAATCTGTACTAACATAGCTTAATATGCAGAAATTCAAACCTAAACTTTTAAGATTTCATTTGAAGCCCTGGACATGAATGTATTTAATTCTCTGTTTTTGTTTTTCCCACAGTAACAGGCTCTGTCCCCATATCCTGCTCTTGAGCAGGAGAAGGGATCCCTGAAATCTATATAGCTGCCATAGCCACTGTTTCACTCCATGTGGCTCTGTAACCCTGTGGGAGTTACTGAGAGATTTAACTTGCACTTTTTCACTCTGACTCTGCAGAGACTTCTCTTTCTGTCCCATGGGAGACAAGAATCCTATACAGATAGGTGTGCACACATTAAGCAAAGGCACATGAAGATAGCATGAAAAAGGAGGAGTCTTTAAAGCAAACTATTTATTTTAAGCAAGAAATTCTGCAGTAGCAAAAAAGGTATCTTGTACATGAAGGCACCCTCCTTCAGGCATTACTTGAGAGTAGTTAAAAAGCTACAAAAACAGCCAAGACATGTTCAGCTGAGGTTAGAAGAAACAAAGCCCTAATGCACCTAGATGAATATTTCTATTCTACTCACAATACAGATGGTGTTCTGGGTCTTTGGGATGTCAATGGGATGCTAAGAGTTTGGACCCTTTGTCCAGCCTATAGCCAACCTTCCCTGGAGACGGTGAGGCAGGCAGCACTCCCTCTACCTCCCCACTGTTTCCAAAGTCTCTCGCTTGGGCCATTTCTGCACAATGCTGCTGTCCCACAGTAGGGATGTGTTGCTGGCAGTCTGTGAGTCATGCTTTTGCACAACATCATCACAATCCTGCTGTCAACATGTCCCCACTCATCACGATTGTCGAATATTCCATTAACAGGGAAAAAAGATCCATTTATGGCCTGTGCAGAACGGGCGGAAGCATGATCTAGGTGCTTCCTTCCCCAGTGCAGCATGGGAAAAAGGCCAGCTGCACTGCAGAAGAAAGGCATATGTTGCTCGCACTCCCATCCACAGGCAGTTGGCCAGGTATGGAGGGGAGCATTGGGAACACGATCCCTCCCTAGCAAAGGCACTGCCAGAATGACATCAGGAGAAAAACAGAAAAGGGTAAAGTGTGGAAATGGCCTCAGTCTCAGATAGTGTCAGAATCTGATACAGTCTCAACTGGTCTTCCTTGTGCCTCTTGGCACCAAGTTTTGTAACCTCTCACTTGGAAGCATCTCAAAGCTTCCCAACTCTTCCCAAACTGGTCTTCCATGTTGAAAATTGTGTTTCCTAATCTCTAGTGCTCCTATATGATGCTAACCACCAATAAATGCAAACTAAAACCATCTCATCATTAACCCTTTGTTTACCTGAAGAGACTATACCCCTCAGTTGTGATGCCCAGATAATGCAAGAAATCATTATCACACTGACAGTCATTTTTTTACAGTCAAGTTCTTTCCATTCTGAATATTAAGACATTTGTGAATTTTGATATTTTTTTCACCCATTCCTAGCTTTGTTTCTATATTCCCCTTTGCCAGTCATGCATAACAACATTTCTCTCAATATTCCTGCACATTCATGTACTTTCAACAGAAAGTCTTATGTGTATGTTTGCCCAAAGGGTAACATGCTTCAGATTTCTTTCCAAAGGAAATTTCCAAATGAAATTGTACCTGATAATGGAATAATGTTAGTGAGTTGATATTCTCTTAGTTTTTGTTATAATTAAATAATATTACAGACATTTCCATGGCTTGAGTAGAGAACAGTCCAAAATCTACACATTTCTTTCCTTTTGGAAAACTACTTTTCTTACTGAGTAGATTCTGAATGCTGCAATAGAAGCTCCTATCCCAAACTTGGCAGGCCCCGTCCAGGCAAACCCTTAAATTTAGTGCCAAAGCAGTTCTGCCATTTTCAAGCTATGTCATAGATCAGTGGTTCTCAACCTGTGGGTCCTCAGATGTTTGTGGACTTCAGCTCCCAGAAGCCCCAGCCACTATGGTCAATGCTCAGGGCTTCTGGGAGCTGAAGTCCAAAAACATCTGGGGACCCACAGGTTGAGAACCACTGTCATAGATGAACCAAATAAATGAATGAAGATGGACATACCGATAGCACTAGAAATATTGCTATATAGAGAGATGTAGAGGTGGCATTTCTCATACTAATACATGGAATGAAACAGCATTCTTTATTTGGCAATTGTAACAAGTTATCCTGGCTTGAAGTTATCCAATAGTATGCAATCACAGTTCCCAGGATTTCACAGATTAGTTTTCACCATCTTGGGAGAGAAAATTATGGAGGTCTACCCCCAGGGGAATATATTTTAAGCCAAGAGTCAAACTGGCTTTAGACGAGCATGTAAGGACCTGCATACCACCAGTAGGAGAGACCACTGCTGCTGTGAGTGTATGGCCCTGATATCTTTGTCCTTCTCTGCACAGTCACACAATCTAACTACACACATTCATTCATTCATACATCTAACAAACACAGTGAAGGTGAGAATAATAAAGACACATAGTTTTAAAGTGAAGCCAAACAAACTTGAACCATGGCCTCAATGAGAGCTTCGCCATACAGCCTGAGAAGTCAAAATTTTGGAAAATGGGAAAAGCGAGCCATGGGATGCTAAGAGTTTGGACCCCTTTGTCCAGCCTATAGCCAAGCTCCCTGGAGACAGTGAGGCAGAAAAAACTTCCCCTACCTCCCCACGTTTTCCAAAGTCTCTAGCTTGGGTCATTTCTGCACAGTGTTGCAGAATGGCCAGACTGATGGGATAAATTGAACTTTTCAGAACAGTGCTGTAACACATCACAATTTTATCTTCAAGTGATTATCATTCTGGGAATGATCTGGGTTTTGCCTTTGGTGTAAGAAATCATACGCAAACCATATGTAGATTGGCATTTCCCTTTTTATTTTATTTTTTATTTAAATAATCATTAGAATTACATTTGCATATCCAAATACCATAAAGGAGGAAAAAAGCTAAAAAGATACAAAGTCTTGGCAACTACAAGAACAATAAGAACAAAAGCAGCAAATGCTTTTTAAAGCTTAAAGCAATTTTATCTGATGTAATTGTTTGGCATATAAAAATTCATTGTGTTATAAACATAAAAGAATCAAATTCTGTATATTTTTGACAGACAGGACTGTACATACAATTTAGCAACAAAAATACTGGATGGGGTGGAATTTCATCTCATAAGAAGTTTATTACTAAGTGATTATTGTTTTCCAATACATGTTTGTTAAATGCTTTCTTACCTAAAATATTTATATGGGTTGATAAAAAAATATTTTTTTCTTCCCTAGACACTTTCTGCAGCTTTTCCATCTGTGTGTCCTCTGCATGAACTTCATTGCTTGGTAGACTATGGCAGAAAGTAAAAACTTTTTCATGTGAAAATGTGCAAAAACTTGACCACAACTCACTTTGAGGCCTTTTCCACATGATGACGGCATCCCAGCATGGGGACATGAGAGGAGCAGGACCATGACAATGCTTTCGCATGGTATTGTTGCAGTCCTGCCCTTCGCACATCACCAGCTGGTGTAGTCATGGGTTATATCACTGACAGAAAAAGTCCATCAATGACCTCCAATTGTGTGAGGCTTCTGTTGCAGCAGACCATGCAGAAGAGCCAGAAACATGGTCAACATGCTTCCTCCCCTACTGCAGCATGGAAAGAAGGCCAGCCGCAGTCCAGAAGGACAAGAGTGTGTCCCTCATGCTGCCTTCTACAGATAGCCAGTTGCATGTGGAGAGGAGTGTTGGGAACACACTCCCATCTCGTCAGAGGGGCTGCCGTGATTGTGACATGACAATGCATGAGTGTGTCGTCACTCAGAAAAGGCCTCAGTAGACACTATAAGGATGCAATTGTTCATTCAGCTAGTTCTTGGAGGAAGTAATGAGTAACTTTTTTTCACACTGTGAGTTTTCAAAGATTTTTTGTTGTTTGGGGCTTCTCATTAAACTTTGCATATGGACTCCTTGTACAGAAAACAGCATTTTCTGCACATAAAATAGTTCTGTGTAAAAATATTCTTTTCTGTGTACTTATGCATAAAATACTATGTTTTATTTTACACTGAATAAATCTCCAACTACAATATTTTCTGCACAGGAAATAGCATTTTCTGTGCGAGCAATAATATTCTGTTTCCTGTGCAGAAAATGCTTTTCCGTGCAAAAGAAAAGTATATGTGAATTTTGCGTGGAATAAGTTCTGAACTGTAGAGATTCCTATCAGTCTAGGGCCATTTCTGCTCTATACTGTTACAGTGCTATTATTCCACTTCCAACATCCTGTGGAATTCTGGGGTTTGTAGTTTACTGAGACCAAAGAGTTCTTTGGCTGAAAATTCTAACTGCCTCTCCCTAAACTGAAAACCCCAGGATGCTATAGGATGTTGAAAGTGGAATAATAGCACTATAACAGTGTAATGCAGAAATAGCCAAGGATTCTTTTAGTTAGTGTCTTCCAACAAACAAGAAACACATTTTTTGACCATTTTTAAAGAATATTTTCAAATATTTATTCCAACCCAAGATATCATGGAAAAAATGACTTTGTATATCGTCTAGTCATTCTACATATTTTCTTCAAGGTATGAATAATATCAGCAGGTATCACAGATTGTCCCATCAGTATGCATATTCTCCACTTTCTGTACACATCAAATGCTTAAAGTATATAACCACTGATGAACATGACATAAAGAGCTAACAATAGTCAGTGCATGCAGTGTCTTAAAGGCAGGTTGGCCAATATTAGTATGATACAAAGTTTAACTATATAACAGTTTTTCTGTGCACAAATTCTCAATGACGCATGGCAACTCTTACACAGGATGAGGTTTATGTGCATTCTCTATTCATACCCCAAGCTGTCCTGTCTACCCCAGTTCACGTCTTATTGATGACTAATACTAGTGGAAACACTGTTGGGATAATTGATGTAATTCACAATGACCACAGAAATAGATGTCCTGGAGGAATAATTGCTTAGCCATTTTATTCTAATAAGCAGTATATAAGTACAATAAATAAATAATCGTGTATGATTTGAAATGCAGAAAGGGAAGCAACTCACTGCCTTCTCTTCTACTAAACTTGTACTCCTAATTTATTTGAAATATTTTAGTCTTGTTCCAGTGATTACGCCCACACAGTGAACACATCTGGGAATTGGAAGGGTGAAATATGGACTCTGTCCCTGATCCATATGTGTTCAGAGACAAGATCCTGAGTGAAATAGTTGAAATAGATGTCCTCAAAGACTTGGAGGAGAAGAAACCTGTAGAGAAGAAAGGGGTTTCAGAAGCTCAGAAGAGAAAGGAGATTTATGGCTAGGAAAATGGGCTATACATGAAGTAGCTTCCAATGTGTCCAAATGTCTTGATGTTCTGTGTCCTGCTCTAGTCAAGGAGCAGGACAAACAAATAAAGTTGTTCTTGCATAGCACTGGGTTTTATGGACAGCCCTTTTATGATAGCCTGGTGGCACTCTGGTTTCATGAGAATGCAAAGAAAGGTGACAGATGTAGAGGAGTGAACCATATAAGAGCAAGACACACTCAAATTTGTGATGTTTATAGGTGGATGGAAAGAACACTGTTAATGTAGGCTGCAAAGTGAAGAACTGTCTTGTCTCCCCACCCACTGTTCCATTCCCATCCCCATTTATATTTTCTGGTGCTGCATCATAGAAACAAAAGCAGGTTTATAGCTTTCTTTCCTGAGTATTAAAGATCAAAGCACTGGATCCCAACTTACACCAGTATAGTCTGTCAGAACTTTTTGTGTTGTCATTTATGAATGGTACATAAAATCACTTTATGGATCAGTCATCAGGGATACAGTCAAAAGAACTTCATATCTTTCAACAACCTTTCATTAATTTGAGGTGACTTGCTATTTGACTACACATTCTATATAAGTGCACACTTTGAAAAATAACATGTATTATGAAATATATTGTGTACCATTAATGCTACATGACAGATACATAAATGGCTCACCAAAAACATGACTCTGCAAGTTCAGAGTCACCAATAAAACTTTTTAAAATCTCTTATTAATTCCAAATAAGAGTTGTCTAATTCAACCACCTCGATAGAGTCCCACTGTGGAAAGCCTGATAATCCAATCATTCTCCCTCCACCCCACCCCACCCGTAACTACTGCTTCTTAGTCTTCCACTACTTAGGAATGATTGTGCAAGAATAGAGCAGAAACAGTCATGGTATATGTGGTTGTAGGGTGACAGTGAGTGTTCAGTCAGCTTTCCCAAACTGGAAAATAAGCAAGTGATGGGCAAAAAAAAAATAGCATTCCATTGAAAACAGATTTTATTCTCTTCATTTGAATTCCCTTCCTACAGAGACAGGAAGCAATGAGAGAAAGAGTACAGAGAATAAAAAGAAGGAGGAGATCATAGCCCTTCTGCTCTTGAGAAAAGTCTAATGCAACTATTTAAAGAATGTTGTTTTTAAGTTAGGAGGAAAAGTACAATTTACTATTTTAGTGAAGCCAGCTGATACGCGTTTCCAGTAAAGTTCTTTAAGAGCATTAAGAAAAACATAGTTAGTCAAAAGCTTCTGCTGCCGTGTACCCAGACTGATCTCCCAAGGGCCAAGTACACCTGGTTGCTCATTAACTCTGCCATGAGGCTGTGAGCATCACCAGTGTAGACACTGATGTCCTTGTCTCTACTTGCAGCTCTTTGGCTTCCCATAAGTCACAATTTTGTGGGCCTCAAAGCCCTCTTGGTGCCCCCTAAATTTACTTGACAGCTGAAAATGAGACAATGTCACTTCCACAAAATGTTTTAGCATGGCCTATGGGGGGAGGCACCAGGGCAACAAAATGGAATCCACCCCGCTTCCTCTGTAGTTGGCCACTGCTGTAAGGTCTCCTCCATTTGCCATGCTTCTTAACATGTATTAATCTGTCAGTACCCAGGAAACTTTGGATAAAATACTGGTACCTAGTTAATTTCCTCAGAAACCAGAAGCATTTCTTCTGTCCAGATGTATTGTGTGAATAGCAACAACAAAAAGACTTCAACAGAGAAAGGAACTTGGGTGAGTGTGAGTTACAAAGGGAAAAATAAAATGAAGAGTGGGAATGTGCCAAATAGCTGGCAAGATAAATGAAGAAGAAATGGGACAAAGATGGAGCAGAAGCTGAAAAGAAATTTGATTTCTATGGGTAGGTGTATAGGCTACTTGCCATGTGACTCTCAGTGATCCTGCTCAAGTGTCTTGAAACCCTGAGTCCTCTTTCAATCTGTGCATGGGGGAATCTGAACTGTGGCTTGGTCAACTCTTGCTTTTGTGGATAGCTTTGTTAAAACTGCAGAACCACAATCATTCAGCAATCCAAAGTTCAAAAAACGCTGAGTTGTCACCCTACCCACCTCTTTGTTCTTCTTCTCCCACCTACCTACACACTTTGTGTCTCCCCTAACCCATCTACTAACTCAGGCTCTCAACCTGCCTGCCTCCTCCATTTTAGTGCTTTTTTCAATCTCTGTTGTAGAAAGGGCCACTTTCCTTTTACCCACTCAAGTGCTCTTCATCTTCTTTCAAATACCCACCCAAGGAAATCCTTCTCTCTATTCCCTATGCCAGTGCTTTTTTCCCCTTCCATTCTCCTGTTTCTCTTCTCCACCCACATTCTTCTTTCTCACTGATCTTTCTCTCTCTCCACCTAAAGAGTTCTTTCAGTCATTTGCTGTGCTTTCTTCCCTTCATCATACTAGGTGAAGCAGATGTTGATTCTGCTAGGCCTAAAAAAGTGGGGCTGTTCTAGAGCTAAAAAGTGCTGGAAGGTTGAATGTGATAAAACGGTCTGCCTTATTATTGGGCATTTTCAGCCAAAAAGCTTTTCTTAATTGTTGAAAAATAATTGGGGGAGGGAAGTGCTGAGAGGCCCAGAGGCTTAAAAATGACCCTCAGAGGAACTTGCAGTCCCTAAACTGCACTATTCCACTCCAGATTTATACATATATAGAAATATGAACCAATGGACTGCCTCACAATTTGACAATGTCCTCCCATTTATTTATGAAGAAAAAATGCTCCATATACCCTAGCTTGCAGTGACAGAAAACCAATAGAGAATACACAGAAATACACTGCATTTTCCTGAGTCCCAGCAAAGCAAGTACAGCCATACACACAATCTACCCATTATAATGATGGGTATTTTGTTAGTTTAGTTTGTTAGTTTAATAGTTAAAAGATTTTTCCAGTATATGATTTATTCCCTTGGAACTTCGTATTCAAACCACAGCTCTTTCACATTATTTCCAATTACTTTCTGTTCTGACCAAAATCAGCAAGGGCTGTTGTGGCACATGGTAAGAAACAAACCTCAAATGAAATTCTGAACTGGATAAAACGTTTGAGCCAGTTCACATTTTGACTTCTCATTTTAAAAGTAATAAAAATGAGTATTATATGATTTAAAACATCAATGTGACAGTGAAATCTCCCATCGTATTCAAAAAGTGGATATTGTCCAGAAGTCAGTGGCTATATTTAAATATTCTACCATTTCATTTCATTTCATTTCATTTCATAATTTAGTTATCTCCCACATTCATCTGAGAAATAACTATTTGATTTTAATGCTCTTCAAAATTCAAAAATTGTTTTGGTTGCGATGTTGTCTTTCAAATCTAACTGAAAATATAATAAGAGAGGGGACTCTGACATCATCTTCTGCATATAAAAATGTGTTTTACTTTAGTTTAGCTTACTAAAATTGTTAGTTCTAGAATTTTTAACTCCACTTTCCACATACACTCTATCCACTGTGATGAGAGATATGTTACTAAAATTAGTGTGCTATTGCCTGTTATTAAGACTTAATAAACATGGTTCTGAAAGCTCTTCACATGTATTGTCAAACTTAATGCTTGCAGCACATCCACTGTGAACTCATCTAAATTCAACATACCCATCTACTTTGGCAAATTGTATAAAAAAATATAGCCAGGTGAAAGTACATAACCCACATACCCATTTCTCCAGCCAGAAATTGCTGACTATCTAAAGATTTGTTACTATTGTTTGTGGGCTGGAAGCGAAGGGGAGAGGAAGGAAGGGAAGAAAGAGAGCTAATTATATTATGTCCCACACAGCCTCAGTTCACTGCTTATATTTTTAAAGACAATTTTCAACTGGAAGAATTTTATTTTTCCATCCCTCTCGCACAGTATAGTCTTGCCAGACATTCATTCAAAGTCATACTCTATTTTTTCTCTCTCCATGGTTCAATGCATGTCTGGGGGAACAGAGTAGAATGAAATGCAAAGCCCAAATTGCACCAGAAACTATTTACTTTATTTCATAGAGGGTTGCTGAGTACGTTTTGGCTATACTTCATTTCAGTTCTTGAATGAATTTTATAGCTCCTCTTACCAGACACAGGTAAGTCCGTGTTGATGAGGTGTAGGACAACTATCATTTCCAGCTGTACGTCTAGTACCCACTGACAATTATTTTCTGAGGAGGTTAACAATAGAAGAGTACAAACCCTCATTTTTTTCTTTTCTTTTCTTTCCTTTTATTTTTTTAAGTCTAGAACTTAAGAGTCTGTCCATACAAGTTTGATTCAAGCAGCTTGATCATCTTGATGCAAGACTAATTAATGGACCTCTTTCCGCTGAAGCTGAAAACTGGGAGGAAAATAATTCTCAGAATAAAGTAACATGAGCTACTCTCTGTTTCCGTGCTAGAGTCTGACTCCCTAAATGGATGCCAGTGATTACTACATCACAGAATTCACCACGCCCAGTTTTAAAGACCCCATTATTACATAGTAGCTTATATACCCAGCATTGCCCAGGATTTTATTTTATTTTCCCATAGGTAATGCTTGTTAGAAAGATCTGAGATCCTGGGTCTCTAATTCCCCAAACTGTCTTGTCCAGTACCTGTGACTTTTCTCTATATTCCCCAATCCAATCTGTATTCAGAGTTATTATGGTTGGGTTTCTGAGGGAATACACTGCCTTCCTCCTTGCTGCTAGGCTTCATCTCCATAGCAACCAGCATATTCAAGATAAACACAGTTGACTGAGGCCCAAGAGCTCTCTAACTTGGAATCCTAAATATCCCTCCCTAAACTGCAAACTCCAGGATTCCATAGAATCTTCTTAGGCAGCCAATCATATGAGGTCTCTGTCTGATACAGCCAATCATATGAGGTCTTCACCTGACACAGACAAGCAAATTTTGACTTTTATATATTAGATCTATTGGGCCTACACTGTAGGTTGCAAGGACGAAAACAGCCTGCTATGGTAGCGATGGAAATTATTTTTAAAAAATATTCAGAGAAAAAATGGTCAAAAAACTAGTTTCCTGAGTGTAAGGAAGCTGGCAAGTGTCTTTTGCAGCTTGAACATATTTTATGCATGTAAACACACACACATGGGAATTTTGTGCAAAATAAGTTTTGAATTGTGAATAAACTTTGAAAACTCCAGTTTTTGTAAAAGCTTTCTCTATGTAGGAAGAAAACTCAATGAAAAATTACATCCCTATGCTATGGAGCTGACATATTGTAATGCTGGAAGTAGGTGGGGCCTTATTAGAAAATGAAAGCTATGGGGTAGGCAATAGGTGCAATCTGCAGTAGAAACAGAATGGAATACAGATACCAAAAATAGGGGGAAATTGGACCATCCAGCTGTCTGGACTATGCAACTCCCACAGTCTCTTACCTTTTACTGTGCTGGCTGGAACTTCTGGGTGTTGAGGCACAAAAAAATTGGAGAGCTAAAGATTCCCCAACCCTTTGGATAGAAGAGGGTGTCAGAGAGACATAAAGAAGTGGACGGGAAAGGAGTTCATGACTCTGTATGTATATACTTGTGTATATATGTATACACACAGACACAAACAGAGACAGTCTATGTTTCCCACAATAAAAAGGATTACTTAGATATATCCTTGTGAGTTTTTCCACAGTTGTCTGTAATTAAAATCTAGCAAACTTGCTGAGAATCAGTCACATTATAATACAGTACAGTCACACAGATGAACATCCATTAAATTCTGAAGTACAACACTTCAAACAAATTATTGAAGAAAAATGTCTTTCACAGGATAGAAGCACTGATATAGGGCATTTATATAAACCTCCACTCCTGACAAAATCATTCCCAGTTAAAAAATAGTAGCAAGCTTCCAGGTCAAAAATCCAGTTCCCAGACCTGGAAGCACTGGGAACAGCAGCTGTGTTGGAATACTGCCTGACTATTCTGCTCTAATAGTGCTTCTGTTTGAATCCAGTAAATCTCATAGGATCTCAACGCTAGATAGAGATACAGAGCAGTACATTTGAATAAATGTCCACAAGCATTAGTTCTAATGTGTGCTTTTACTTTTCCCTTCATGACATTTGGCATATAGGAGGTCTTATATCTCTAGGCTTAGAACCCATTCCAAACTTCCAGCTTAGGCACTGGCAAAGGACCTGCCAGTGGCCTTGGCCTTCTCCTTCCCCAGGCAAAGCAGAGGAGTCTTCTAATGTCAACCATTTTAGCACCCATTTGACAGAGAAGAACTGGTCAGCCTATACTCAAAATGACTGAAAATATAGCAAATTATCAATATGCCCAGAAAATGACTCCAGAGCAGCTGTTCCCAACCATGGGTTCCCAGATGTTTTTAGACTATTGGCCATGATGACTGGGGCTTCTGAGAGTTGGCATCCAACAATATATGAGCAAACACAAAATTTAGAGCTGAGTGAATGAGTGAGTGAGGAGAAGGCATGCAACACGATAGCTTGACTGTATGCATCAGAAAATATGTTATACTTAAACTTACTGTTTCTCACCATGTAATTGTGGTTTGACTGGTGGATTTCTTGTTGTTGTTGTTGTTGATTCTGATTCTGACGTTGTGTGCCTTCTAATCATTTCTGACTTACAGTGGCCCTAAAGTGAACCTATCATCGGGTTTTCTGAAGCTCTTAATGTATGGTGTGCCCAAGGTCATCCAGTAGGTTTCCAGGTTTGAGAAGGGAATTGATCCCTGGTTTCCAGTGTTGTAGTCCAATGCTCAAACAACTGGTAGAGAGAGTTGGATAAAAAATGTGATACATACCTATAGGAAGACAACTGAATCAACATGAAGGCCTATTTTTCAGTAAAGGAGATGCTAGATGTTGCACTGTAATGCATTATCATATCAAAGGAGGAGAAAGGGGACAAAATTGAGGGCCCCTTCACACTACACAATTATACCACTATAATTCTTGTTCACTTGCCATAGCAACATCCTATGGAATCTAAGGACTTGCATATTGGGGAAGGGTATTTAGAATTCTTAGCCAGAGAGCTCAAATGTCCCTCCAAACTACAAATTCTAAGATTTCACAAGATGTTGCCACAGCAGTTAAAGTAGAATCATGGTGCCGTAAATGTGAAACGACACCAGAATTATTTGACTCTGTGTACCCTTGATTTTCCCCTGGCATCCCATAGTACCAGTCCAATTGGGCAACAGCCACCACTTTCAAGGATTACGGGAGTGAGCAAGGAGAGGAGAGATAGTTTAGCACTGCTGATGTCAGAAACACCTCAATCAACATGACAGCATTCTTGCTTTGCTGAGAATATCAGAATCTTTAAGGAGGATTTAGAGAAAAATTCCATACATGTATCCAAACAATAAATAAATCACAGTACTAAGTAAGGTGATTTTTTTTAGAAAATAATGCCATCAACACTGCTATGTGAAAATGAAGAGAAATCTCCATCATGTTATTGAATAACTACGGGACTATTAATGCATTCTTAATATTTATGAAGACATCCTTTGCAAATAGAACCTGGTGAATCTAATTGCCACAGCCTTCCAGTTTTTCTGTGATATGATCACTCTGCTTTGTTTATTGTGGAAGGTTTCTAAAACTAAACACTGAAATCTGTTAATATGTTTGAAATTATATTCCATAGCTGTTTGAAAAACAGCAGTCACTGGGCTGGGGTAGCATATGGGCTGCAGTGTCAGCAAACACAGGATACATGAGAAACAAATGTAGAATGCTAAAATAAATTCAAAGAAGACCTATCAACCTTAGATACCTTTGAGAGTTCAGGGGGAAAAAAACTGTCTTCAGCCAAATAAACTATTTGAATATTGTTTCTTCAAGGAGTTCTTTCAAACAGATTTATATTATCATGTACATTCCAGAAATTCCATGATGCTAGAGCAAACAGTAGATGCTAAGTGAGACCACAGTCATCTGGTATGATAAATCTGTTCTTTGACAAGAGGGGTAAGGGAAAGAAAGAAAGAAAGAAAGAAAGAAAGAAAGAAAGAAAGAAAGAAAGAAAGAAAGAAAGAAAGAAAGAAAGAGGTCCTGGGGGACTTCTGCAGCTGCTGCCTTGCTCCTAACTTGACCCACCCACCCCCATTCTTTCTCCTCTCTTGACTCCTGTTCCTTGCTCTCTGCTGCCGCCTTTTCCATGTCTTCTCTCCTTTTCTCATCTAGTGGAAATCCCATCTGCCGTACCTCCTTCTCTTCAATCTCATCCCTCATCATGTCTACCAAACTTGCTCCATGCATGCCACCAGTGCAACTGTTACCCTCCCTTCCCTTCTTTCCCTTCCTTCCCTCATCTCACTATCCCTTCTTTCCTACCTGCTCTCTCTCTCTCCTGACCTTGTGTCCTCATAATGTACTCTTTGCTTGCTTCTTGCATTCTTGCTACTCACACTGCTCATTTTCTCTTCCCTATTACTTCATTCTCTAGATCACCCCGTGCCCACATGATGCGTCTTCCCTCATTTCTTGCACTCCATTGCTCATACTGTTAGCGATCCCATCTCTGCTACTCTCTCACACACACCTCATGTTCAACCTCAGTGTGTCCCTCCCTTGCTTCTTGCACTCTGCCACTTATGACATTCATACTGCTCATGCTCCAATCTCTCTTACTTCCTCTTCTCCCCCATGATCTTGCAGTGCACCCTTCCATTGTTTCTTGTCCTCTACTGTTTGTACCACTTATTCTCCAGTCTCTCCTACATCTACACCTCACCCTACAGCACACCCCTTCTTGGTTCTCACCCTTCCGCACTCACACTGCTCACTCTCCTCTCTCTCCTACTGCTGTCTCACCTGCCTTCATACCTTTCTAGTGCCTCTCCCTTGCTTCTTGCACTTCACCACTTGCATTCCTTGCTTTTCCTTCCCTCATTCTTGAAACTCCCAGGTAGATCTGTTACTTGGAGAACAATTTGTCCGCAGAATACCTCCATATTTTATTTGATATAGAACCATACTTCTTGCCCAGAAATATTCTGAAAACAGTATCTGGAGACAATTAACATCTTGCCTCTAGCAGCATTGAACATCTAATGTAAGAAAACAGAGATCAGCATTGAGTAATGCCTAGAATTCATCATTTTCCCCAGCAGGATTGAAAATTACCCTATTGTGGAGAATGCTGGGGAAGAGAAAAATTCTGCTACAGCATAGATTTTACCTATATCCATTTTTACAGAGCAACAGCTTCTAGTCCTTGAAAGCTAATTCCTAGAGAAACTGAGGAGGCTATCTCAATATAAACCAGTAATGATAAAAGATTTCTAAATAGGAATGCCATTCTATCTGGCCAAAGACCTTCTGAATCAACTCTTGGCCAGCTGAAGCTGGGTTGAATCCAGCCCTATCGTAGGCCCTTTTCGCATGGCATTTGCCATGCGAAAGGGCCCCTTGAGTGTTGCACGAATGTGAGGATCAGTCCACACGACGCACTCACAATCACGCAAAGCTCCAGGGGCTGGCAGGCACCGACTGTACACTTTTTCATTTTTGGCTGTGAGCCGAAAATGGCGCACGATCGTGCATCGCTACAGGGCCCCTCACGCACTTGCCATGCGTGCAGAGCTCCAGAGCCACAGTGCTTGCACTTCTTGCCCCAGCGCATCCTGGGAAACTCTGCTCTTGCACGAGCAGGCAGCAGCTGCGGAGCTGAAGGAACCAGGACACAAGAGCCTCTCGCTGGAGGCTGCTCGCACGATCCCCGCACCCCAGCTCTGCAAAAAGGTGCATTGCGGAAAGGGCCACAGTCTAGAGGTGTTGGAAATGATTTAGGACTTCGTGGACCTGATCTAACTTTGTACTAGCAGAGTAGCTATATCCCTCAGTTGGGAAGGTTTGGATTTGGCACAACCTGACTTTTTCTCTCACTTTGCCATTTCTCCACCCCTTCTTTTGGCTCTTCTATGATCTCAGCTGTCAGGGGAGTTGCACTGGCACTTGCTTCTGCTGCCTGTAGGAAATTATTCCAGTATAAGGTCAGTCAGCTGTTAGAAGGTCAGTTCAGCAGACACAAAAGGCTTTTGCCTATTTCAAACCTCTAAAGGTGGCACATCTGTTAGTTGGGATGGCATCAAGTGACTATTAACAGGCTCTTAAAACAAAATAGGGTTAACTAATGCTAGAAGTGGTATTTTGGAAAGGTTTACGGAATATAAAAGCAAAAACTTTGAGTTTTCCAATGGTTACTGCATGCCTTCAAGTACTTTCCAACTTACGGTGGCCCTAAGGCGAATCTGTCATGGGATTTTCTTGGCATAATTTGTTCACAGAAGGTTTGCCTTTCCTTTCTCTGAAGCACACCCTGAGAAGGTTTGACTTGCCCAAGATCCCCCAATGGGTTTCCAAGGCTGAGCAGGTGATTCAAACCTGGTCTCCAGAGATCTAGTTCAACACTCAAAGTGCTACACCACAGTGGCTCTCAGCTAATGAGAACTTCAGCTATATTAAAACACTACCACAACTCCAAAAGATCTAATACTACAGCTTTCATGCAAGGAATAAGGTTTAAATCTAGGGAAACAAACCATGGCATTTGCTTTGTCAGCCTGGAAAACAGCTAAGCAGATCTATCATCTCTATGGGCATTTCTGCACTACACTGTTATAGTGCTATTATTCCCCTTTCAACATCCTATGCAGTTTAGGGAGGGACATTTAGAATTCTCAGCCAGAGAGCTCTTGGGCCTCAGTAAACTACAAACCCCAGAATTCCGAAGGATGTTGAAAGTGGAATAATAACACTATAACAGTATAGTGCAGAAAGGTCCTATGTGTTTGGATCAGGAGATATGGATTGGTATAATTAATTATGTTGATGCATTGAAATTCTTGCATATCCTTACATAGGAGATCGAAAAGAGGAACACCCATCATCACCCCTATTCAGAAAATGCACCATGTGGGATGATAAGGGTTTTACATTAACCTATCTAGAAGTGTCATTATACCACTATGCCACTGGCAAATTATCAGTTTTATTTGGAAAATTGCTGCTTTCTCTCCCCACCCTCACTTAAAAAGAGCTCTGCAGGCTTACCTAGAATCCAGCCTTTTAATCTAGTCACACCTAAAATCCTACTAGGACTTTCAAAAAGCACACATCTGCTAATTTAATCAAGCAAGCTGTCACATATTTTAATTATCTACACAAAACTTTGTAAGTCAGAATATCATTAGCCCATATTTTAGTTGTAGAAGACAAGCACAATTCCAGCAATGGACTATTCATAAAAGTGACCTTTGTGAATTGATAAAACATTTTACATTAGCGTGGTACTAAACAACATGTGTGACTGCATTTTTTTTGGAGAACATCATTTTGCTTTTGAAAACCACAGTGGGGGGGTTTATTTGTTTTGTTTTGTTTTTTTAACTCAGCTTTGAGCAAATCAAAATCTCAGCTGTAAGTAATTTAGATGAATCCTTTACCACATTGCTTTCTTCACAATAAGCAAAATGCATGGCTGGAACGCATGGCTGGAATGCCCACATGAGTGATAGACAGATAGATCTCATTTTAAATGAGTTTTGTTTTCCTTATAGTCTAGCTATAAGCAGCTACCATTCTGGTACTAATTCAGTCACCTGATAGTTATATGACACTTGGTGATGTAATAATAAGCAAGTGACAAGCTTTCTTTGGACTTTCGTTTCTGTCCCTGTTATTTCCACACATACTCTGCTTTAACTCATTTATACACTCTCTGAGCACTGGTGTTTTTCCTGTAGTTGAGAGTGGGCAAGGTCAATGCTGCTGTTGTTGCTGTTGCTGTGTGCCTTCAGGTCATTTCTGGCTTTTGGTGATGGTAAGGTGAACATATCACAGGGTTTTTTCTTGGTAAGATCTGTTTAGAGGGGTTTGCTTTTGTTTCCTTCTAAGCTGAGAGAACATGACTTACCCACGGTCACCCAGTGAGTTTCTATGGCTGATCGGAGATTTGAACTGTGGTCTCCAGAGTCACAGTCCAACGCTCAAACCACTACACTGCATTAATAGGTGGTCTTTTCCTATTATTTGTGAATAATATAATATAATGTTTAAAGCAGATCTGTCACTTGATCCCAGCAAGTAGTCCACCGCAGGTTTTCTATGGGGATTCTGAAAAGACTAGATCAGTTGGCCTATGGCCTTGGACCATGAAGAAACCCAGAATAATATAGCTTGAATCTTTCATATATTTGGAAGGACCTACATTCTTACTTCTAAGGACTCCAGGCCTCTAAATACAATGAGATGAAATAGATATTTCAGACAAAACAGTTATAGTGGTGATCCTTGGACTGATGCCTGTATTCAAACCTTTCGCTGCTGGCCTGTGGAAAAGCAGTAGTCAAATAAAAGGAAAGAAAAAAGTTACAGTTAATGGGTACAAAAAAACTGCTATAGAACACACGTGTGGCCCACTACACTGTGTTTCACCTCTTTATTCCTGGATTTGTCTGCAAATAAAGTTGATAATATTTTCTGAAGTACAAAACCTTGACTACCAAGAGTATTGTGACCGGATTGTTCCTGCAAATGAAACAATAAAACGGCAGTAAAACATACTTCCCTTTAATCTTGAATTCTACTTCACAGGACTTCCAGCCAGCCTGTATTTTACACTAAAACCATATCTGGACAGTTAACCACAGTTGGCATCTAATAAACTCCAGATTCCACATTAGTTCTGCTTGCACCTTCTCACCCTTTCAGAGGGACCAGAATTTTACAAGAGACAAGCCCATCCCAGGTAGATTGTGCTCTGCCTAAAACAACTTACTGCATTGTGCCCTGTCTAACGATAATAACATGTGGAGACTGCCTGTTTTTTTCATTTTTTGTTTGTTTGTTTTTGTTTTGTTTTAAGCCTATCTGCCTGTTGTCAGCCACAGGTGTAAAAAATGAATCTGTGTGGAAGACATGAGTGTGAAGAAACCTAAAATGACTATGGATGGGGAAATGTATGTGAAAGGCTAGGCTATGCAGCATAAAGACAGAGGAAGAGCAGAAAAAGACAGGTGTTTGCATTTGAAATCCCATAACGGTTGTGGTTTTAGCAATCGGTCTTGACTAAGGAAAAATTGCTGAGCGTTGGTTTAGGCTGTATTTCAGTCTGATGGCTGATTATGTTGTAGAAAAGTGGGAAATGAATAAAAAGAAATTGAGAAGATAAGAGAGGTCCAAAATATGTGATTTCTTGCTCTAGAACTGCCAGCGTTTTTTTATTATTATTTCAAAGCTTGGTACATGAAGAATCATATTCAATGAATAGATATCCATCTGTTTTCACAGCTCAGGCCTTTCTAACTTTCAGAGAAACTCTGTCCATGCATGCAGATTAATGCACATAGCTCATGGTAGACTGTTTATTCCCACCCCAGCACAAGAACTGAATGTTTGTGTTGAGATTTGGAAATGGGCTGCTGAGGTCAGGGGTGGAATAAAGCCAACCTGGTTGAATCTAGTAGTTCAAATCATGAAGGGGACTTAAGGCTGGGACAACATTGTCAACTTAACTTTCTCTCCTCCGTTCTCCTCCTCTTCCTCCTCTTCCCCCCTCTTTAATTGTAAAGTTCTTTCCCTCTTTGAGTATGCAATTTGCTGATTTTGGTATCATCTTAAAAAACAAACTGAAACAAATTTTCTTCATATTCACCAACCAAGTTCAACAGGTACATCTATTATTAGTACAGAAAGGTTCCATGTTGTACCTGCCTGCCAGATAGATGTTAAACAGGAAGATCTAAGAAAGCAAAACGTGGCAGCTAATGTGTCTTGATACACGAACAGTTGGCCCTCAACTTTTGTGGGTTTAACTTGCATGAATAAAGTGTCTGTAGCTGCTGCTTAACTAACAATGGTGAAAAGGTGAAGGTGGTGATAGTACTGTACTATAATGAAAGGGATCAGCTTCAGCCATTGGTTCTTCCTTCCTGCGTCCTCCTGCTGCTGCTGCTGCTGTTTGGCAGGGTGGCTGCAGCTAGTCCACCTTGCCCTGGCAGAAGTGGATCATGAATCACTCTCCAAAAAGGCACTTACACATACAGAAGTCAACAACTCTGTTTCCCAGAAAGGGGGGGGATCACTAAGGAGTGTCCAAAAAGAGAACTTGTCTGTATGGAACTCAATAACTGTGCTCCCCAGAAAGGGGGTGGGGAATCATAAAGAACTGTCCAAAAAGGGACCTGCGCACATGAAAATCAAGCCCTGTGATCTCTCTTTTCTCGAGGAAGACTTGGAGAGCGAGGAGGAAGCATCCAGTTTCCAAAAAAGGAAAGATAATAACTGGTGGTGTCACTGAAACAGATTTTTGCAACAGCAGCATCTGTAATATCCATGTTTGTAGTGGTTTAGAGATATTTGCAGTTTTTCTACTTTCCCAAGGGATCCTGTGCTCCTACCACCTGTAAAAATTGAGGAACCATTGTAGATCCAAAACCAGATGGTCAAGAGTAAAATACCTGAATCCCTAGGCATGTATAGCTGATTTTGGTTTTCCCATGTTCACTTTTTCTTAAAAAGTTCATGTTCCTTCTCTACTGAATATCAAGAGATTTATTGATAAGTTCATATATTTAAAAGAAAATTGAACTAAACTGCAGTTCTGCAACTACTAAGCATGATCTGCTAATTCTCTTGGATCTGCCAAAGCTGATTAAGTTATCAGCCACTGTTGTCCTCTCCTTTAATTAATGTAGGAAGAGGCAACTAGTTTTACACAATTACTTTCCAATGGAATATTGGTGGCAGTTTCTCGTCTGCATATGGGCATGAATTTGATCATGTTCAGCCACCAGATTAATGTGTTAAACAACCATCATCAACTCCTTGAGTCAATACAATTTTAATCAGATTGGCAAAGCGATTGAACACTAATATACACCAGATGAAAATTCAATACAAGAAAGAGAGAAAGCCTACATACAAAACTGTCCAAGTTTTACCTTCTGTCAGAGCAATAAAAGAGCTCACTTAAGTACCTGATTTATAAGTTCAGTTTAATGTTAGAACAAACAGTGTGGTAAAACAGGCATTAGTGACCACACACAAAGATGGTTTGAGAACCTCCTGCAACTGTAAATCTATTACATTATGAGTACAACTGGGTAAAAATGTTTAGAAAATATTATTCTGTTCCATTTCAGCCTGAGGCTTTTGAAGTGTTTTTATTTTAGGAAATGACATTTTTAAAAGAGTGCTTCCCAAAATGCAAACAAATATCAGGGTAACATGAGATAAGACAGTAAATGCACATAGTAACAACTAACTTTTCATCAATAATATCCTACCACCCAGTGCTCCCCAAGTGAGTGACAAATATTGCCTTGGTGGATGACCTACGCAGGAAACTAGACAGACAGTGTGTCCCTCTTGATTCTGCTAGAACTCTCAGAAGCTTTTGATACCATTGACCATGGTATCCTTCTGGGCTGACTCTCTGGAATGGGACTTGGGGGCACTATTATGCAATGTTTTCAGTCATTCCTGGAGGGACAAACTCAGAAGGTGGTGCTGGAGGACTCCTGTTTGACTTTCTGGCCATTGGGTTGTGGAGTCCCTTAGGGTTCCATTTTATCCCCATGCCTGTTCAACACCTACATGAAACTGCTAGGAGAGATCATCTGGTGTTTTGGGGTTCACTGTCACCAATATGTTGATGACACCCAACTCTACCTCTTCTTTCCATCTGATTCCAAGGAAGCTATCTTGGTACTGAACCAATGTGGTCATCAGTAATGGACTGGATGAGGGCAAACAAATTGAAGCTTAAACCAGACAAGACAGAGGTGCTCCTGGTCAGTCAAAGGGCAGATTAGGGAATGGGGACTTTGCCTGTGCTGGGTTACACTCCCCCTGAAATCTCAAGCTTGCAGCCTTGATGTTCTCTGATATTCAACACTAGATGCCTAGGTCTCAGCAGTGACTAGGAGTGCTTTTGCACAGTTTAATCTTGTGTGCCAGCTGTGCCCTTTCCTTGAGACATTAGATCTGGCTACAGTGACACACGCCTTGATTACATCTTGGTTGAACTACTGTAACACATTCTACATGGGGCTGCCTTTAGAAACTGTTCAGAAACTTTAGCAGTTTCAAAATATAGCAGCTACAATGCTGCCTGGGGCCAGTTACAGAGAGCACACAACTCCCTTCTTAAAACAGCTTCACTGGTTACCTGTTCATTTCTAGGCACAATTCAAAGTGCTGGTCATCATCTATAAGGCCCTATGCAGCACAGGTCCAGACTATTGAAAAACCGTATCTCACTATATGAACCTCCTAGAGCCCTAAGACCTGCTGGGGAAGGCTTTCTCTCAACCCACTACCACCCCAGGCTCATCTGGTAAGGTGAGGACATGGGAGAGAGCCTTTTCAGTGGCTGCTCACACTGTGTGGAACACTCCCCCCCCCTTTCTTTTCACCAGCAGACAAAGACACTTCTTTTCAAGCAGGCTTTTTTTTTAAAAAAATTATTAAACAGTAAACCAAAACAAATAATAATAAATAAACAATACAACATAATCATACACAATACAAAGCATAATCATACACCAATCTAAAAACAACAACAATAGCACCTACATGACAATAAACCTTAGAAAACTTAACTATCAATATTAACTAGAACTATATTATACTAGAACTATATTAACTAGAACTAAACAAACAAAAATTTACAAGATGGTTCCTGCCCTTGTTGAAAACAATTCCTACTTAACTTTCTTAAATCATTATCTCCAGTCCTCCAATCTAGGTTCATTTTGTTTCTCATAGTATTTATACCTTAAACACATGCCCACTAAAAAGAATGAAAAAAAGATTTAATTTGTAATTTAAAACCACAAAAGCTAAGAACTATCATTAACGGTGATATGAATCTGTTATTTTGAACTCAATTGTTCTAATTATATTTATAACAAAACTAATAAAATTGTATTATTTAAACCAAACGTTATTTCAGTAATACAATACTACACAATAATCATTAAAATAGTTGTTGTTAAAAATTATTAGTAAATTCAAAACAAGATCCATTTAACTGTATGTTACATATGATATTTGTCTATCTGTCTATCTATCTATCTATTCTGAAAAAGCAACAAACTAAAGTCATCTAATGTTTTCATAGAACCTTTCTCATTTAACTGTAAGCCAAAAAAAATGAAAATCTAAACTTAAAATCTTATGCAAGTTTAAAACCCTATTGTTACCAATTCACCTTCATTTTTCTTAAATAATCAATTAAACATTTCCATTCAGAAGTAAATTTTTCTTCTGTATGATGGGTATAGTTGAAATGGATAAACTTGCATCCAGATCAAAGTGTCTGTTGAACCATTCAGTTGTTGATGGCTGCTTTTCATCCTGGAGAGAAGTGACTAGTGGGGTGCCACAGGGTTCTGTTCTGGACCCAGTGCTATTCAACATCTTCTTCAATGACTTGGATAAAGGAGTAGAGGGCATACTGATCAAATTTACAGATGACACCAAATTGGGAGGGGTTGCTAATACTCCAAAGGATAGGATCAAAATTCAAAATGACCTTGACAGATTTGAGAGCTGGGCCAAAGCTAACAAAATAAATTTCAACAGAGAGAAATGTAAAGTCTTACACTTAGGCAGAAAAAAATGGAATACACAAATATAGAATGGGGGATGCGTGGCTGGATAGAAGTACATGTGAAAGGGATCTATGAGTCTTGGTAGATCACAAGCTGAACATATCAGCAGCGTGATGTTGCAGACAAGAAAGCCAACACAATTCTTGGTTTTAGCAATAGCAGTATGGTGTCTAGATTGAGGGAGGTAACGGTACCACTCTGTTCTGCATTGGTTAGGCCTCATTTGGAATACTGTGTCCAGTTCTGGGCATCTCAATTCAAGAGGATATAGACAAGCTGGAACGTGTCCAAGGAAGGACGACCAAAATTGTGATGGGTCTGGAAGCCATGCACTATGAGGAGCAGCTTAGGGAGCTGGGTATGTTTAGTCTTCAGAAGAGAAGATTAAGAGGGGACATGATAGCCACATATAAATATTTGAAGGGATGTCATGTTGAAGAGGAAGCGGTCTTGTTTTCCACTGCTCCAGAGACTAGGACAAGGAGGAACGGATTCAAGCTGCAGGAAAGGAGATTCCACCTGAACCTCAGGAAGAATTTCTTGATGGTGAGAGCTGTCCAGCAGTGGAACATGCTGCCTCGGAGTGTGGTGGAGTCTCCTTCTTTGGAGGTTTTTAAGCAGAGGCTGAATGGCCATCTGTTGGGAATGCTTTGATGGGTGTTCCTACATAGCAGGGGGTTGGATTGGATGGCCCCTGTGGCCTCTTCCAATTCTATGATTTTAAGATTCTTTCTCCATTTTTTTTCCAGTACTTTGCATAGACTAATCTTGCTGCCAATGACATATGTTGCAACAGTTTCTAAGCAGGCTTTTAATGGGTGAGCTGGGGAACTTTCATTTATTTATTAAGCTGTTTTTTAGAAAAACAAAAAACAAATGTAAGTTTTATAACTTAAATATTTTTAACTTTTTTGGAAGCTGCCTTGGGTCCCACTTTGGGAGAAAAGGCAGCATATAAATACAATCAGTCAATCAATGTCCAAAACGAGGAAGTCCTGTTTGGAAGGTTGCACTCTTTCAGGTAGGGATGGGACGAATCCAGAATTTTCTGAATCTGGATCCAAATCCCTGGAAGGTTCTGGGAATCCACAAATCTCACAAATCTCAAATCTTTCGAATCCTTTTTTTAAAAAGAGTTTAAAAAGCAAGGGAAAGAAGGATAATCTTGGGCAAGACACACTCTTTCAGCCTTAGCAAAAGCCTAGGCAAAGGCAAACCTCCCTCTGAAGAAATCTGGCCAAGACAGTTGTCCTAGTTTTGCCTCAGGATCTCCCCAGATTGAAAATGACATGAAAGCCCTTTCTACACAGGTAGGAAAATGTGGATTAATCCCACATTTTCCTGTCTGTGTACAGGGCCACATGCTACACTAGAGAGATAATCCAGGTCAAAACTGGCTTTTCTTTGCACAGCTCCTTCTGGCATCCTGGGGTTTGTAGTTTGGTGATGCACCAGTGCACTTTGGCAGAGAAGGCTGTGACACCTTGTAAAACTCCAAACCCCAGAATGGTGTCTGAAAGAGGTTTGCAAGGGAGCTATGCAAGGGAATTTTTCAGCTGTCCTTGAAATCTCAAGCCTGTAGCTTCCAGTCAAGTGCTGAACTTAAATATGAAATGCTCAATTTAAGTATCTTAGAATACAAGCCCAGATGTAATTTGTGAAATTGTTAGCAAAGGCCATTATTACTGCAAGGGAAAACCTCACCTACTTATTATCTTCCCTTGTATGTATGGTCTCCCAGGTTTTCAGGCATCCCGGTCTCCCAGGTTTTCAGGCGTCTCGGTCTCCAACAATCTATTTAGTTGGCGGATTAGAAAGATTCAGTTTGCCTATTTTGGCACAGGGATTTGGATTTGGGAATCTCGAATCTTTACCCAGGATTCAAGGATTCAACTGGCCCATCCCTACTTTCAGGTATGACACAAAAGGAAAAGTGATTGTGGGGAGAAGCAAACTGAGGTCATACAACTGGATTTAATTAAGCATGACAGCTGCTGTTTCTTCTCACCGTTGGCACATCAGTGTCATTTAGTAGACG
Organism: Iguana delicatissima; assembly: GCA_948472985.1. NCBI lineage: Eukaryota > Metazoa > Chordata > Lepidosauria > Squamata > Iguanidae > Iguana > Iguana delicatissima. Next base: position 680,602 of record CAOKZL010000987.1, on the reverse strand, counting down.
TAGAGGGGGCTCTTGGGTGGATGGATCCAAGCAAGACAACTAGCACTTCCTTTCCCTCTAAGAGCAGACAGTGGTATACCTTTTGGCTATATATCTGATACTAAAGATATATTTTGAACTCCTTGAGAACCAAGGGACAGAAATTTCATGTGTATTTTGCACTGGAAAAAACAGCAGACAGGAAAAGGATAAAACATTCCTCCTCTCTGTTATTTCTCTACCAAAAGTCTCCTTCTCTCAAAGTAGGGATCTTCTACAAAGGGAATAAAACAACCACCAGAATTTAATTTTGTGTATTTTTACCTATAATACAGCTGCTAGTTTTTAAAATTGAGATTCTAACTATTTTTGCTTTCCTACATTCCGTAGCAAAAAAACTGTTATGCACACAGAAGTTTTCATATTCCCTGATTCCTCTTACATGTTATATCACTGTTCCTATACATCTTTACTTAAATACTGCATGACAAATATTGGAAAGTCTCTCAGACCATATCAGAAATCTATTAATTTGCTTCTCTTTCCCAGTATTATTTCTTCTGGCGGGGACTGAGAGTCCCCGCCAGAAGCAGATTGATACCACAATTATAGCAGTTTGGTGCTATATTAACTAGCATGGCTCCATCCTATGGATTTATCATTTGGTGAGGTATTTAGACTTCTCTGCCAGATAGCTCCAGTGCAATCCCCCAAACTATAATACTAGAGCTGTCTGGCAGAGAATGAAACCATGACAGCTAAAATGATATTAAACAACTATAGCTGTGTAGAGACATGCTGACTTTCCAGTGTTTTAGGCATTCCTATCGTCCACTACCTTCAACTGGAAATATCAAGCATTAGATCTGCATGCAAATAATAGACTCTATCATTGTGCTATACTCTCAGTGATGTTCCTCTGTCTCTGTCTCCTAAATAATTAAAATGCTATTTTCTATCTCATGATCTAATCCATACTGTAGATCTTATTTCCTGGAACTGGTACACAGTATGGCATTTTACTTATGAATTCAGTATTCTGCAAAACACAGTCTTTCTTTAATGAACATCATTCCTGCAATTTTTGCCTGATAATAAAATAAAATCAAGTTTAACTGATTAGATGCAGGTCAATGTTTTGCCAAAGGAAGGCAGGTATCCCTTCACCCTTTTTTGAAAGGAAACCGAACTAGATAGTCTAGTTTTAGCCTGATTTTTTTTTTCAAAAACAGACCGTAGTGCTTTGATGTGCTAATTCACTGAAATGAATGGAAGCTCTATATCTATACTGCTTAAACAGTGTTGAAATTCTTCTCAGATGAAAATCATACTGGGATTTTTAATGCAATAGTGCACAGGTTTTTCTTTTTCTGTTAGAAGTAGGAGCAGGGAGCAATATTATAAGTAATCTTAAATGGAAAGAACAATAAATATATCGTCTCATAATGCAATGTAAAAATGTAGTACAAATTGAACAGCCAGACTGCACTTAAGATGCAGATGTTCTTTTTATTGGCTAGATGTTCAAATAAAAGCCACATTTTCAATTTTTTTAATACACACACACATTTATACTCCATTTGTGTGTGTACTATTCTCAACTGCAATATATACAGAACCTGGTAAATGAGAGCACATGGATCTTGTTCTTATATAGAAGGCTGAGGAAAGAGATCCTATATAAAGAGCACATGCCCACAATCATGAATACTTTCTACTTCAAACTGCCCATAAAGCTGTGAGACTTTCCAAAACTCTGGTACAGAGCAGATAAAGTTTTGGAATTTCAGTTGTTCTTCAAACCGTTTTTTATAAGGACCTAACTCAGAGCCAGGTCAAATCAAATGGCATCTTAATGTGCACCACTATAAATCACATTTGCTTCATTTTTAAAATAAATTATTAAAATTTAAAAATAAATTGATAAATAAAGCAAAAGAGAAATATTTTAAAATATAAAAATAAAATTCTGTGGAAAACAATATGACCCAAAGGCCTAGTTGTGAATTCAGTCAGCTTAATTCAAAATAGTCTTTTTAGCAAAATATGATAGATATGGATAACATATTTTATATACAAAATCCATAAACCAAATTACAATATAAATAATTTAACTTGCATATATTCACATCAGTAACAAAGGTGGAGTAAATAATTTCCTTCCCACTGCTTGAATGTTGCTTACCCATCCCTCAGCCTGTTTTTCTTCCATTGGGGCATGTTATGGATCAGCTCCCATTAAGAATGCTAGGTCATCAGCCTCCCATTCCTGAGTTTCAGGGGCAAAACTTGAGACTATGGCCCTTTCTGCAACTTACCTGCATTCGGTGCCGTTATACAGGGATCACGCGACCAGCCTCTTCTGTGAGGCTCTCATGTCCCCGCTGCTTTAGCTTTGTAGGAGTTGCTGGCCGGCCAGTAGGCAAGCTCCATGAGGGCTTTACCTCTTCCTTCCGCAGCACAGACAAGTATTTTCCCAGGCTGTGCTGTGGGAGGAAGTGTGAGGACCATGGCTCCAGAGGCGCCGCAATTACAGTAAGTGTGTGTGGGGCCCTGGAGCAATGCGCGATCATGCACCATTTTCAGCTAAAAGCCGAAAATGATATAGTGTGCAATTGGTGCCTGCTGGCCCTGGCAAAGTTGCACAATTGCAAGGACATCGTCTGAAACACTCCTTGCAATCATGTGACGCTCTGGAGGCCCTTTTGCATGAGAAATGCCATGTGAAAAGAGCCTAAAGGATGGCTCCTTGTGATGTTATAGGAAATGGAACCCATGTGATATCATAGGCTGGGGACCTTGTATAACAACTGCAAAATAAAGTTTGTGTGAGTGTGAGATGAACAATGTAGATCCCCTGTATTACTTCCTAAACAAATATTGTGCACAGCATACACACAGCCAGACTACTACTAAGATTAATACACACAGTGCATACTAATTTTCGTGTACCTGAAGATGTCTGGGACACTAAGACCCTTTTCGCACCTTACTTTTTCATGGCACTGTGGTGCAGGGATTGCACAAGCAGCCTCTTGCAAGAGGCTCTTACGTCCCACTGCTTCAGCTCCACAGCCGCTGGGTGCTAACAAGCAGGCGGTGTGAGGGCTCCTCCTCTTCCTTCCACAGTGCAGCCTGGGATTTTCCCTGGCTCCACTGGGGCAGTAAGCTTAGCTTCGGAGGCTCCGCGTGCAAGGCAAGTGCATGCGGGGCCCTGCAGCGATGCACGATCGTGCACCATTTTTGGCTAGAAGCCGAAAATGAAATAGTGCACGATCGGTGCCTGCTCGCCCCAGTAGCATTGTGCAATTGCGAGGACGTCATGTAGATGGCTCCTCTCAATTGCGTGAAGCTCCAGAGGCCCTTTTGCATGGTGAATGCCATGCGAAAAGGGCCTACGTCTTGAATCCCCATTGAGCCATGGAAATCCACTGGATGACCTTGGGGAGACTGTTTTTCCTTCAGCCTTAGGAAAAGGCAATGGCAAATATCTCAATACATATTGCCAAGGATATTTCCATATACAGTAACAACAAGATCACTGAAAATAATGAAGAATAACTTAGAAAGTGCCCACCTTAAATATAATGCATGCATTTGTGTATGTGTTAACTAATCAATTTGACAAAATTCATTTTTGGACATCTTTGGACACAGAGACACATTTCCAGGGCTCATGCAACAAAACAGCACATCACAGGTTGCAACCGTGGATCTACAACTGGCATCACAGCAGACACACACTGGCTTTCTCCCCAGACCCCTGCCCTGCCCTTGCTTCTGGCTTTTTGCCAGGCCAAGCACAACACAATACCAGAAGAAAAGAAAAACATAGGATAGGAAAGAGGGAAAGTGTATTTCTAACTGTAATGTTACTTCTGGCTGTAAAAATAAAGCAGGTAAAGATTTTTTTTAAAAAACAAACAGACTAACATTCAGCTGCTTAAAAGCCCTGCTGAAGAAAAAACTTTTAACTGGGTGGCTGTGTTTTTCCTGCTTTTACTGGGACTTTTTTTTTAAAAAAAAAATGCTTTCTAGTTGATCCTATGTTTTAATTTGTCTAAAGCTTTTATGATATCTATTATTTTTATTTTTAAAAAATTAGTGTTAGCTTCCTTAAGTCCCATTCTTTGTGGAGATAAGCAGGATACAAATCTAGGCAAGCAAGCAAGCAAGTGTGGCTGATCATTTTGGCACCCAAGGCAAGAAATACAAATGACACTGTTCCCCACCCCCACCCTGCTACCATAAGCGCAAAATATACTAAATAAATGACAAGCCATTTTTCTTCAATATAGCATGGCAAAGCCACTCTCTGAGTTCACATATTCTCCAAAATTAATAGGAAGTTGTCCCTGAAGTAATTAGTAGGTTGTTATTTTTGCAGTTGTTCCTACTGCTCCTGCTGTGGTTAACAACCCCAACAATGATGATCACTCCTTACCTCAGGAACAATTTATTGTTGAAGCACATTGTTCAACTCAGGCTTATTTGCACCCTGCTCTATGCTGTACAAATTAAAGGAGTTTACAAATTAAAATATATAGTGTGTGTGTGTGTGTGTGTGTGTGATATGATATGCCATTATTGGGGGGTTAAGAGGGCAGGGCCCTCACAAAAGTGGAAAAATTGCAGAAATCCAAAGGTGTGTATGTGTCTGTGGGAAGGGGTGGGCTCAAGGCATGGTGGGGATAGTGGACACTGAGGGTCCAACTCTGGTCAAGGAAAAGGGGAGGCAGCATGGTGACCCTATATTTTCTCCTTCACACCCAGTGGTGAAGCTTGGAGTGTGTGGAGGGGGGCAGGAGGGGGCAGGGCTATGGTGTGTGTGGGTGTGGCTGCAGTGTGTGTGGGCGTGTCCAGGTCATGTGGGGGTGTGGCCACAGTATGTGTGGGCATGGCCAGGGCATGCAGGGGCATGGCTATGAGCCAGGACACTCCCAAAACATTGCTGCCTGGAGGCGAAGCCCCTCCTGCCCCACTGTTCCTACGCCACTGCTCACACCTGTTTCCTTCCTTGGGTGTGGGGGGACATAGGGAGAAATTTTGTGGTGCTGAGAAATTGAGCTGTGAACTGTCTTTAGCTGGCTAGGCTTCAGCTGGTAGAGGAGGAAGAGGACCAGAAGTGGGTTTTTAAAGGGCTGTACGGCCTGATCAGAGGGAAGGTTCTCCCAGAAATGAAGCACCTGAAGTGGGGGGGGGGCAGGGGATGAAGAAACTCAGAAATAATCAGTTCCGTGAAAGTCAAACCGACAAATGTGGAGAGCCAACTGTAATAGAAATATAGTAAACATACAAACAGCAACATTAAAATGGAATAAAACTGTTAACAGTTAAACTATGAAAAACATTAAAAACAGTTTAAAACATACCAATAAAAAATTAAAGAAGCTTTGTACAATTAAACAGTACAGCATGCCCTTAAGGCCTTCAGTTCTCACAAGTCTGCTGGAATAATAATGATAATAAAAAGCCTTTGTTTGCTGATGGCAGGACATCAAGGAGGGGGCCAGCCTAGAAGTCATGGCTTGCCTTCAAGGAATCAGCCATGTGTTTGGTCACCATTCTCTATATAGGATATCTTGCACAATGTTAAATGTTTGATATATAGAACTAAAGTCAAGGAACGCAGATATACAGGAAGAATAACAGCCCATAATCTATTTATTTGGCTTTGTTTTAGAATGAAAAAAAGTTCACAACTTTATTTAAAGTTACGGAAGAGCCAGAGGAAGGGATGGACAGCCAAGCATGTTTGAGGGGGGAAAAAGGAGACAAATCATCCAAACTGGGGGTGGGGGGATGCAAGTAAAAAAAAACACCACTCAATATTTTTAAAGAAAACAATTCATTTGGATGCAATTCTGTCATCACACCATATGACGAAAAATGTATGAACTGTAGCCAAGGCAAAGATCTAATAGCATCACCAAATCTCCATCCATATATATATTTCTTCTTTAGTACTAAAGGCAAATATTAATGTACAGAGAGTAGAGCGAAGAAAACATACAGAGAAATCCAAGCATGGTCACACTTTAGTAATATAATGCTGGCTGCTATTTTTATATATCTTTATTACCGAGCATCTATTACTGTGACACACCATCCTTACAGAATAAATAGTGGCAAAGGATTATGATGGGAAGCTTGCCTGAATACTCATGGCTCTGCAGAAGCCCTTAAAATAAACAGCCCATTTAAAGAGTTCTTTTAACCATAAATTTCAGAGTGGGGAGGGAAATAAGAAAAGAAACTACATCCTTTTGCAGCTCAGCATCCTAGAAAATGGAGGAAGAGTAATATTGCTTTTTGAAAAGGAAAGGAAAGGGAACTCACTGCCTTTCAAATGTTCATGTTTTAAATCAGAAAATAGCTTCTATGCTCCTTACACTTCCCCCCCAAAAAAGTTTTTCTAGCAAAATCAGTGTTATTTTCCTTGGCACATGGTTTTGGCTATTAGTAACTGCAGGAACACTTGTATAAAAAGTGACAAAGATCTCCTAAGTAATAACAGAAAGGCAAATGGTAGCTAAGCAAAAAGTAAGTTCAGGATTTTTATTTCATGTAATGCATGCATACATTTTGAAGTTTCCAGACTTTGCTAAAGTTACTTTTCTGAATGAGAGCTCCCAGAATCTTCCACCCAGCAAGTCCCGTGCTGGATGATTCTGGAAGTTAGTGTCCAAAAACAACTTTTCCACTTTCTGGAAATTCATGTCCTCTGTACAAGATGAGGTGACAGCCATCAGTCTGTAAATATGGAAGGTCTTACTATGAAAATTATCCAGATTGACACACACTAGCTCAAAACTCCAGAAGTTACTTTTAAAAGTGAAAAGTACAAAGATCATTTCAAGTCCTTAAAGTAGTTACCCATATCATTACAAATTTTGAAAATAATTCAGGCTTAAATCCAAATTTTAATACAAAGAAGAATAGATCTGTAAAACCAATGAGAACATGATAAATCAATATATAAAAAACCCATTGATTTAATAGGCTTAACATGTCTACTCTAGTTTGAAATAACAGTTGAATTTAGGCCTCTCAAAGTAACTAAATAGTTCTTAAAAGCAACTAGTGACATTTTGTTTCTTAAAAAAAAATCCAGTGTTACAAACCACTTATCTGTGGTACAAAGCACTTATTCCTCTTGTCCACATTATCATTGTCCTGACATCTAACACAGCATGAGTAAAAGCCTAACCCAGCACTTGAACCACGGGTTGTTTCGTTTCCACTATTTAGTGAGAGCACACCTCCCTAACTATAAAAATAACAAAATGTTAGTTATGGTATAAAAAGAGTAAAGATATTATCCCTTAATTAGCTACCATAATGAGGTGTAGCTATACCTCCATTGTTGCAAAAAAGAATTCATGGCAAGTTACTAATCACATGTTAATTAAATGAATAATTAAGCATTTGTAGGTAATGACTTCCAGCCTACTTGTTCTGAGTGCACGTTGTTGCTATTTGCTTCATGGACTGGACAACTGCTTGCTTCTTGTTTTGATGTACCTCCTTGCTGAAAGGAAGTTTTGCCTCAATATAGAATGCATGGATTTGCCCAGTTTCAGGATCAGCTCTTCCAGATGCCCGACACTTATGCTGATGACTGGGTTTACAGGCATCAGGCACACAGTCTGTTTGCATGCACTGGCAATAATCCTTGAATCCTGCTGTCCTAGTTCCATGGCAAGGGAGTGACTGGCTTCTTCTCTTTATTGGAATCTAGCACCACCAGGGAGACATGTTACCTCTTCTTTAACAGCCTTCACAGTAGGTAGGAAGAAAAACAGTCCATTAGCCAGACCAGCAGTAAAAGCAGTGATGCCCTATGCGGCCATGTGCTCTTTAGTCTCAAGTTGCCAATTAATTACTGAGCCAGTCTTGTCTGGACTTAGCCATCTATGTATATAGTTGATTTGTGCTGTTTCTCCTCTCTTCTTTCTCCTGTTCAGATCTGAGGAGAAATGATTAAGTATATCTGGGTCCTCAAGTTCATATATCTCTAAGTGTGCTAGGAGAGGGAATTGCCATTGCCTTCCTTTTAAGGCTGTGACAGTGTGACTTGTCCAAGGTCACTGAGTGCCCAATCAGGGATCTGAACCCTGGTTTCTCAGAGCCCTAATCCAACACTTAAACCATCATACTATGCTGGGAGGGTGGGGTGTCAGCTCCTTTCTCAGTAGGATAGCAATACATTCTTCCTCACAAAGGACATGTGGAAGGCTATCATATTTGTATCTAAAGATGCTTTCAGTATGACGTGTTATCTAATTCAAATCAGCTTAAAAAAAAAGCCCTAGGGAAGATGACCTGAAGTTGCCTATCAAAAATGAGCAACTGGATATCAGTGTGAGCAGCAGGCACATAGGTAACTGGGTAAATCTTCCCTACAATGGCAAGATGTGCTGTATTTCTATCTAAATTACAGTCATTTCTAAATTAGAATAAATGTATCAATCTAATCCTCTGTCAGGTATATATAAACAAATAGCTGCAGCTTCCATGTCAGTGAGGCAGTGAATCTGCTACAAGATGTTGTTCAGACTTTAAAGAACCCATCCAAAGTACATAAAGGATATCCTTAAAGTAGATTCAGCACCTTGGATACTTCTGTTAAGGTTCAGACTAAAACTTAAAGTGAGTCCACTGACAAATGGATAGGGAGTAACCAACTGCTACTCCGACCAGACCCTAGATAAAGACATATGAATTGAGGATCTCATTTGAGCCTAAATATGTGTTGCTGTAAATTAATAGATTATTTAAGCAAAATATCAGGGGGATGGAATGGGATTAAGAGACAACAGCAGGATGTATGTTTAAAATACAGGTGAAATGTTAAAGTTTGTTCAGGAGGCCTTACTCCTGGGAACTAGTGTTTTCTGCTTTCCACTGATAGGTATCAAAGACTGCCAAAAACTTAGTTGGCATTAATGAATTAGTTGCTTCTGCCTGGCAAAAGACATCTGAGTAATATTAAAGGAAGCCAAAACAGTATTGATAAGACCAAGGAAATTTCTCAAGGATTACTAAAAGTCCCTCAGAAACACTATCATGTTTACATTAAACAATGTGTCTATAATTATAACATCTGTCTTAGAGAATTAAAACCTCCAATTTTCATACTTGTTTTTGTCTGTTCAGATGCAGGAAATCCTCTGAAGCTCTTAATGAACATTTTCATTATGATCCTACCATCCTGATGCTTCAGAAATATTTAGATAAACTTCAAAAAGCACACACATTTCAGCAAGTTAACTTAATTATTTGTTAGAAATGTAAGGTGCCTCCTTTTTCATCCCATCTGTCCATTAACTGTCTCCAGGCCTGACACCATGGTTAGAGGAATCTTCAGCAGAATGCCATTGGCCCTCTGTTTGTGTTGGTGGTTCACCCTGAGGTTTTGGAAGACTCTGGGAGACTAGTTTGGGACCCACTAAAGGCTCCTCCCAGTACTAAGCAGCTTGCATCCACCTTGTTCCACTCCCAGTATTCCAGAAATGGGGACTTTCTAGAACACTGTGTGGGAAAAATGACATCCACTACCACAGAAACATGGCCACTGAAACAGTGGCATGAGATATTTCTTCAGTGCCTACTTCTGAGATTTTATGATTTCTGCTTTCTACACTACTGACTATCTAAGGCTGCCTCATTAGTGAGAGAGTATATGGCACCAAATATGAAGAAGAGAAGTGAACTTCAGACAAAATCTGTCTCTTTGCTCAATCATCTGATGTGCCAATGACAACTGAGCTAGCATGTTTTCTCCTAAGCCATTTCCACACTACACTGTTGTAGTGCTATTATTCCACTTTCAACCTCATGTGGCATTTTGGGGTTTGTAGTTTACTGAGGCCAAAGATCTCTCTGCCAAATGCCCCTCTCTAAACTGCAAACACCAGGATTCCATAGGATGTTGAAAGTGGAATAATAGCACTATAGCAGTATAGTGCAGAAACAACCCTAGTGTCAGCATTCTTCCTGGCTGTAACCCCATAATCCTCTCTCAAATAACTCAAATTGCCTTTTATAGAAAAGAGAGGGGATTGGAGAGACTGTGAAGAGGCTTTAAGTTCTTCTTGTTCTATCTTTCCTCCAGGTTCCTTATTATGCTGGGCTCCAATATATACCTTCTAGAGGAGATCGTGAACTACACTGGAAACCCAGTGTGGCTATGGAGCACTCATTCAACAGCGAGCACAAGTACAGCTTATGTGCTGTCTTTAGGAGTCCTCTGGGCTAATGAGTCTAGGAAGTTATCTTGGGGGAAGTCTCTTTCTCTCTTTTTCTGGAGCAGGAGTGTGTACATTTAATGATGATTAAAGAAGAAAATGAACAAGAGTATTTAATATGGTGCATAATTTGACTCTCAAATGTTGCAAAATACTATTATCTATTGGATTGAATTTTTGCATTATCTTCATGGATGGGTAATCAGCTCTTCATTTCATGCTAGTGTAGTTACAGCTGAAGATCTGGCCAATATCTGTATTATAATTCACGATAAAAGCTTTTGTGCCATGACATCTCCCTCTTTACTGACTAGCATACTCCAACACTTCACAGATGAAAACTGGGACCCATATAGTCAAATAATATCAGAGTGTGATCAAGAAAGCAAAAGTTATTAATGAAGAAAAGTAGACAAGCTAGAGGAAGCTGTGGTACTTTCTTTTTTGCCTGAGCCTTACTTGGAAGGACAAGATTCCACCTCTCCTCTCCCCCTGACTGAGTTAACTGAGTGCAAACTACTTTTGCACCTTGCCGGAAATGCAGCAAGCCAGGAAAAAGGGAAGAAAGTGGGAAGAAGAGAGGGAAACAGGGACATTTTAAAAGCATTTGAAAACAGTAGGATGAAAGAGATTAATCAGGAGGATCCCTGCCAAATCTTGAATAGTTGGAGGGTAGAGACTACGGCACAAGCTTTGCAAATCACTCATAGAAATCAGCAACAACTAGTGCATGAAGCCATGTAAACATTCAACAAGCATGAAGTCTTGCTCTGATAAAGGTAAAAAAAGATATCCAAAAAAATACCTAGGCCAGGCAGACATTGAAATAATCAGCATCTTGTGTTAGAATTTAATTGAGCTCCGCCAAACGAAAGGCACCTGTGTTCACATAAGGGTTCCAAGAAAAAGGGCCTGTAGCATAAGAAAGCATCATAACTCATTCAGCTATTGACTCCTACAATCTGTTTCAAGTTAGCTGGTTCATATATAAATAAGAATCCAGCAGGGAGGCCTGTGTAAGTACATTAACCTGCAGCTTACACACTGAAGCACATAGACAACATAGTCTTTGTAGCTGCCAGGGAGGTTCAGACTTGGGTCACCAAACCTGAAACCTGTCTTCAAGTGTTACATATTTCACATACCTTAAACCAAGGCTTACCAACCACGCTCACCTTTCTATGAAAATGCACAGGCCTTATTCAAAGATATTATTCAAGCAGCTGATGAATAGTTCAGGGTAAGTTTCAGAACATTAAAGAAATGAAGAAAACAGTACATTAAAAAATCTTTTCCATAATTTTTATTAAATAATGCATAAGAAAAAAAATCCCATATGTTACACATTATGTTTCCTTGAAGTGCAGCAATATATGTCAGTTTCAATGAAAATGTGAAAACTCTTGTTAGGTCAGGACTTTGTTACTTAATTTTGCAAAGGTCTTGTCAACACCATTGAAAAGAAGAAAATGTTACAGGAACAGAATTTAGAATTTCTGAAGCTGAATTATAAACTAATACCCATAACTGTTTTTCCCCCATTGAGAAATTCATCTGAAAATTATAGCAATGAATCATCTTTTCAAAGAACCTGCCAACTGGCCATAGTGATGTGGGAAAGGTAGGATTCAGTGGGCTCACACCAGCTTATTCCAGGCTTTTTGATCTGTGCTGCTTTTTTTACCCCAATGGGGATATAAGAAAAATAAATTGGCATATACTTTATATTATTCCCCGTGTCCTGAAGTGAACACTCATGGTCCACAGTTCCCTGAATCCTCCATCCACCATCCCCACACTGTTGTAGGAGTGATAGGGAAGGCTCAAGGGGAAAGAAAAGATTGAGGTCAATTTGGATCAATTTTGCATTGGGTTTGACCTTTGACAGATGAGAGTCCAATCCAGAATGGAGTGGAGGGAGAATACCAAAAAACAATGTCCAGTTCCTTCCACCACCACCTTTCAATTAGGAGCTGAAGGAGACCTAATTTTCACAAATAGCAAAGCTCTATTCAGTGGTTATGAAACAGATATGCAAGAAGGGGAAACACATTAGCTTCTTATCCTCCTTGCGCATTTCTGTTGCTTTCCTCATTGAGAGTGATTATCTGAGGAAGAACAGTTCCTTTATATGTGGAGGTTCTCACAATATTATTCAGGGTGCTGACTTTCTATGCATAGAGCAGAGTTTCCTCTTCAGAAATCCTCTCCTCCATGTGAAGACAGCAAAGAAAGCAGCAACAAAGGGCCTGGGCTAGAGTGTTCTCATGTGTCTGAATAAGGCTCAGGTATGATGGGTTGTACCACTGCAAATTCTAGGTGAAACCTTACATGATGAAATGTTTTCCCATGGGAACAGATTGTTACACATTGCGTTCTTCACTTAATTAGCTTATTTTCTTCTTCTTCTATATATTATTGAACACATAAAGACAATTTTTATGTAGCTTCATAAAAATATAGTGAACAGGTTTCAGTAACATTAATTTGTCTTTGGTTTTTGTAAGCTGTTGTTCACCAGACTTCCCTATTTCATATAAAACCCTTCCCTCCCTCTCCCTCAGTCTCTCTCTTTGATCTTGTGCTTTAAGACAGGTGTTTGGCAAAATGTGTTTTATTATCATGTAATAAGGTACAGCCATATACTTCACATTTGTTATCACATTTTCTTATTTTATTAAAAGGAAGCAAGAGGAAAATCCAATGTGGGTTAGGTTAAAGCCTGATACTTGTTTTAAACAAATGAACTGTGCCTTCTGGTATGTTGAGAAAGGAGAAAGGCACATACTATCCAGGCCATATGTTGGCTGTTGATTTTGAACTTTGTCTCATCCAAATGTCTCAGAAAAATACCTAAGAATCCAGGAAAGATACTGGTAAGAAATGATGTGAATGCAGCAAACTAGGTGCACGTCCACTGCATTTATTACTAGTAATTGCATTTAATTATTTTGCCATTGTATGACAAATTCTCAAAAACTGTCAAGCTACTCTTTAAGTGACAGTGCAATCCTGTGTATTCCTATTCAGAAGCTAGTACTACTGAGTTCACTGGGACTTAGTTCCAGATAAGTGTGTGGAGGATTACAGCATTAGGCATAATATTCCAACACAGTTATACAGTACTGTAACTTGCTAACACCAATAAGTGGAAACATTCCTCATTCTGTTTTGTTTTGTAGTCCTGTCAAAAGCAAGAGAAATGAAAAAATCCAAATGGTCTTGAGAATTATAACCTAAACTGACCACAGAAATCCAGGGATTAACATCCCCATACACTTATTGTTACACTATGCTTACAATATTGTATACTTTATAATGCACTCAAATACACTGAAAAAAATACTGAATGTTTGCATATTTTAAAACCTGCAATGAATGTCTCATAATTTCCTATTCTGATGATAACATTCCATATTCTCATACAATGGATAAGTTTTCTGGACAAGCAACAAATCCTTCTCCTCATGTAAAGCGTTTCAGATTAAACAAGATTCAAGCAGTCTCACAATGCTTACCAAAGGAAAGGAGAGAAAAATTGAATGGCAAAAAATTAGGATGTACTCTACTGTGTACTCTAACACAGTAGAGATGTGCTGCATCGAAGTATCCATCCCCACAAGGGAGAATAAACCATTTAATCAATTTTCTTTCTGCTGGCAGTTGTCTTTTAAATCTAAGCAGTTCTTGAAGGAGTCTTGCACAGCAAGAAAGTCTCTGGCAGTGGACAGGGGACACCGTCCCCAACCTGTGTGAATTTCGGGAAGTGAGGTGGAGGCGGAAGGCATCTGAAGATCTGAAAATCTATAGCACTGAAGGATCCTGAAATATCAATCACTTTTGCTCACCTGTGTGTCATCAGGTGATGAGGAAAGTAAACTGAGGATCTGGAAGGCTACAGCCTCTTTTCCACTCTGTTCCACCTGTCTTTCCCCTTTCCCCACCCTGCATGATATCAGGAGGACTTAGGTGAGGCAGCCAAGCATCTGGAAGTCTGCAGCCTCCTCTTCCACCCAACTTTGCCTGTCTTTCTCTCTTGCTCATGCCAGATGTCATTGAGAGAAGGGAGGTTGCCAGGGATCTGAAACTCTTTGGCTCCCAAGATCTTTTCTCTCACTAATCCAGATCTACACAACATCAGAAGGTAAGTCTATTTGAGGACTGAGAGAGGGATTGAGAAGGATCTTGAGGAGGATTCTCCTTCTTGAGACCAAGAAGCTCCTTTCTCATTTTTTCCTCTGAACATCTGCATGTTCTTTCCATCTCTATTCTACAAGCAACAGACACCAACAATTGAGAAAGCTTTAAGCGTGGAATGATGGTCAGTGGATATAAACAGGAAATGTTGTAAACCTGAAATGTCAAACGTCCTGAAATTTGTTATAGTATCTTCTTAATCAGGCATTTTGACTTAGAACACTATAGGCACTACGTATCCCCCAAGGAATTAGGCTGCTAGCCATTTTCATCATATAGTATAACATTGAATTGCATTTACGCATTATTATTACTCACCAGCTTGGCAAGCACAGCTAAATGGTAGCTAAGGCCTTCTCAGTGGTTGCCCCAAGGCTCTGGAACTCCTTTGCCTGGATGGTCTCCTGCCTTACTATCCTTCCATAGAAAGGCAAATATTTTTTTAAAAAAATCTAACAGAATTTTAGAAGTGAAGGGTTGTTTTTAAAGAAAAGGTTAAGAAACTGCCGTATTGTTTTTACTAACCTCTTTTAAAATGGAGTTTATCATTTTTAGGTATATGTTTTAAATTGTTTTAATATCATGAATAATTTAATTCTATTTTAATGTTGACCACTGTATATTTTTAGCCATATTGTACTTGTTTAAAATTGTAGGTTCCCTTCCATCCCAATCAAAATGATAGTGATTATAATGATGATGATGATAAAAGCAACTACTATTATTGTTACATCCCCACTCCAAGATGTGATTGGAGATGAACATTGTTTAATCAGCATAAAATATAAATTATACACTATTATGGCTGAAAAGCCATGCTGGAAAGGATGACTGGCTGAATACATGCAAAAGGAGGTCAGATGGGACCTCAGGGCATGGCCAGGTCATAGTCAAACGATCAGTTGGGAAGCTCTGTGTTAACGAACTTGCAATAATCCACTCAATGACTCAACCTTCAGAAACAATAGCAGCCAAAACTGCCTCGACAAACTAACTGATTGTCATCAACCTACTCCCTTTTCATGCAAAAATTCTCATTTGTTTCCTCACCTGCCCAGCCATTAAGAAGCTATCACAATTCCCATCAGTGTTTTGTCACCTAATGCTAAACCCATTAGCCAATTGCAGACCCCATGGTTTTCTCTGTAAGAGAACTATTAACAATTTCCCCTTCAGGACAGAAACAGAGTATTTAAACCCTGGCTTTGAGCCTGGCAGCTTGTAGTACTCTGGACATAGGCTGTCACTCTGCTGCTCTGATTCCTATTCCTGTACTGCCATCAGATCCTTAATGGAGCCACAGCACTTCATTTCTTCTCTTTAAGATAGGTAAATGTTACCCACTTCACCCTAACTTC
This sequence comes from Iguana delicatissima, assembly GCA_948472985.1. NCBI lineage: Eukaryota > Metazoa > Chordata > Lepidosauria > Squamata > Iguanidae > Iguana > Iguana delicatissima. The sequence continues at coordinate 664,818 of CAOKZL010000987.1, read as the reverse complement.
TCACTATTCAATTTTTCCCTGCTTTCCTTTGGTTAGGTCTGTGTGATTGAGAGACTGCTTGAATCTTGTATGTAATTGTGATATTCCCCAATAAAACATACATTCAATCTCCCAGTGGTATCCCTGCATTAATACCAGTATACATAGATGGAAGATCCTGTAAGGTTATCCCTCTCTCCTGCACCTTCCTTTAAGTTAATAATTCCCTGCCATTCCACAGAGACACTGCCACTGCGGGTGGATTTCTGAGTCACCTTTTGGGGTAACACGACGACGATGACTACTACTACTACACTACTGTTGCAGGCTCTACTCAACTCTCAATATGGCTTATGGCTTACTAGCCCAACTCATTGGGTGCCAGGAAAGATCCTATAATCCACCATCATTTCCACAGGTTACATCTAGCCCTGGGAACCAGTGCTCTAATCCATTTCATCTGACTGCAAAATCTAAAATGTCTCTATCTAAACAAGGTATGTGACACACAGGAATGAGTATATTGAACCACAAGCAATGCAATGAAAGTGCCTAAATTCAATCTATACAATACTCCTCAATTTTGGATATCAATGAATCTGTAACAGGCACAGTTATCCAGTTCTTACAGCAGAACTGCATGGAGGAATCTGCCAGACCCCTAGCACATTACCAAACTGGTGATATAATGGGGAGAAATTCTGAAAAGCTGAGGCCCTCGTTGATTATAAACTTTGTGCATGCTATAAACCATAATACTGCGCAGTATGAACTTCTAAAAAGATCCCCCAAATCACGTGCTCTGGGAATATTTATACAACCTTGCTGCTTTGCTTCTGTCTCCAGATCCTCTGTCCAAACCTTGTTATATGGGGCCAGACATTATCTGCATGTGAACACTGTCCTTAATCTCTCTGGTGATTTAGAGAACAAAGCAATTTGACTCCCATGGCATCAAGCAGATAGCAAAGTTATCACTTTGTGGGTGAAGCTGAGTCCTCTTTCAAATCCTTCTTCCCTCTTCCAGATCCTTGGCTGCAAATTCATTCAATCTGCAGCAGGCAGCAGGAAAGAGGAGGATCCCATTAAGGTGGATAGACTTACTCAAGGAAGCCACAGCTCTGAGTTTGCAAGACCTGAACAGGGTTATTGATGACAGGGTGACCCAGAGATCTCTCAGTCTTAGGGGTGCCATAAAAATAGAAGTTGGACTTGTTGGCATTTAGCAATGACAACAGATCAGAGAGTTTTCCTTTGGGTGACTTTCAGTGTCTTTTTGTATTTCCCAAAAGGAAACTTGAGCTAATGATCCCTTAGTTTTCTCTTCCACTAGAAGCACCACTAAATAAGAATTGGCCCGGTTCCTTCCCAGTTCCTTCTCTGATGCATAGTACTACTCTGTACAATTTGGCAAAGTAAACAAATACACATCTAAACTATGAGAATGTGGATGAATTTCACCAAAGCTGGACAGAACTGAAAATTTCACCCATGCCTTACTTCCTCCCACATACAGCATTCTTAACATGCTGGTCAATTCTCAGGAAAAAATGAATTCAAATGCACTTCTCATCCCATCCTACTTCTCACCTCCATCAAGGTAGTAAACCTCTCAAAAGCAGCACCTGATGCCAAGCTACCTATTGGCACCCATTGGCACTCCATCCCTCCAGTTTTAGGACACTATTGGTTCTAATGCCCTGCCAGTTTTCCCTGCCTGATTGCCAGGAGTCTGGTCCTGAATGAGCTTACCTGGACCTTGTTCTTCCCTTTCTGGGCATAAAACTTTGGATCACACAAGCCACTACTCCAGCTTTCATTTCTGGCATGTTATATATTATGGGGTGGATCCAGGTAACCTGACAAGGGGCCGGAGCTGGGCTTTCAGGCTTTTCCTACCCCTTCGTCTGACAATTAGCATGAAAAATACCAAATTTGCCAGCTTATAAGAGGCATTCCATTTATATTCTGGCACATACTATTTGTCAGCATATAAGACACACCCCATTTTCAAACTGTATTTTTGGGAGGGAAACAAGTGAGTCTCATACTCCAGCAAATATAATATGCCCTCCTTCTTGCCCATGCCACTCGTAACAGACACACTTATAATTGTATGTTTGGGAAAGCTGCCTAATTAGGAATGTTGGTAACTGTAGATCCAGAGAACAGTTAGCAGCGACATATCACAGAAGAAGATACATGGATGAACTTCTAAGGATTACATATCTGTTGTCTAGTGTCAAAGACTAGACGTTACTCTGTAACAACATAAAGGTGTTAGCAAATGTTCACATTTTTACTGCTGGAAAAAGTCATGAAAAATCTGATAACCAAGCAGGCAGGCAGGCAGAGGGCAAAGTGCTAGCAGCTTAATACAGCACAGTGTGTCAAGTGTAACATTTGAATATCAATTTGCTGGGGAATAAAGCTTGGTAAAGGAGCTGGTTTTGATTTTAGTATTTATACTGCAGTGTAGTCCCTGAAAAAAAATGTATTATTGAACCACAGAAATACTCTAAGTAAATTCAACGGCTCAAAGTATGTTGGTGGGGGGGGGGGAGAAAAGAAAAGAAAAAGCACCATGTGGCTAGATCACTTTGGAATATGTGCATGTTTCCAAAGTCCATCTTGGGAGAAATTCCTTTTTAGTTTTTGCTGTCAGTATGGGGAAAGCAATGTAAAACTGTGGCTTGTGGAAGGTTTTAATGACTGCTGAGGTAGAGTTGGCAGCAAACATTGCCTAAAGTGAAATTTGAGACATATGCGGTAGTTTCTGGTCTGACAAAACATTTGAGGAACTTCCTAAGAGTTTTCAGTTAGGCAATGCACAGTTTGGGGGATTGGGAATGAGGAGATCAACGTTCTGCATTGTTGCTGAGTGTTGCCAGGTGTGATGCTGCTGAAATTTGTACTTCCCAACTTAGAAAGGAAATGTCAGTGGACTTCTATTTGTTACCTTGATATGAAGTCTTATACTTATGGCCCTGAATGTTCTAACATAGCTCAAGTTAAAATCCAAACCATGGAGGAAATTTGTCCCTTCTTCCTTCTTGCCTCCAAACCTCTTTGCCCTCATTTACCTTCCATACTTTTCTGGATTCAGGGATGGATTTTCTGGATTCTCTGGATTCCCGCTTTGATACCTTCCACATTGCTACTAATAGCATACAAAATGCACACAGGGAATGGTATTTTTCCCAGCAAGCATAATCAATGTAAGTATGACCAGAAAAATTACATCTTTCAGTGTCCATTGCTCCTTTGCACTCTTTCTGATGGACTAGTCTGCTGCTGTTTCAGACAAGAAACGGATCCAGAAAAGAAAAAGAAAAGAAAAAGAAATCTCAGTTTCCATCCATGCAGAGTCAAGACAACAGGTAAAGCAGCAAGCACAGAAGTTGCTGTTTCTTCCCTCAACCCCTCCCTACCTGCCTTCATTCTTGGTTCATGAAACACTGCTACCTCAGTTCCCACATGCCAGAAATGCTGCAAAAATATCATTTGAGTGGTAGGCCTGGAAAATCTATATTTCCCAGCATTCCCAGTGCACATTAAACTGCTAAAGCAATGCCATTCCTTTAAGAAAGCACCCTTTCTCAAAGCACTTAAAGCACCCAAAAGGGTAGAGAGTGGTGGAAAACAGAGTAAGCTCTCTCCTAGCCACCATTAGGTTTAGAAGTTAGTGGTTTAGGGGTTCAGAAAACAGATCACTTTTTCTCCTTGAGTAGATGCCAAAAAAACAGACTTTAAGACCATTCTGAAACAATTGAAGCTTAATAACTACTTGGTAGTATACTCTGATTCATTCCATATCAAATGGATTTCATAACTGCTTGCAAGATTCTTTCCCCCTTCATTGCCAGAGCTACTTATTCGTGCAGTTGCTTAGAAGCAAGAAACAAGGCAGCAATCCTCTGGACTCATACCAAGGAGTAAACTCCTCTGGACACCACAGGACTTATGTTGAATACACTAGCATAGCATTCTGTCATTATTTCTTTGTCACGTTGATCAAACAACTCCCCGACTTCGGTTTCTGTATTTCAAATGTCTTAGATAATATATCTGCTAATGCTAGAATCATTTATAATTTTATTTGTAATTTACAAGCATATGTTTGCAGTTGGGGGAAAAAAACCCTTGCAATCACAAAAGCCTGTCTGCTCAGTCCTCTTGGCAATATAGACCAAGGTTTTGTGATCAGCTTTCAGCCACTAAATGCCTTCCATATTTATAAATGTGAAACTTTTTTGCAAGTATCTACCAATAATAATGCATCCTTTTTTTTATCTGAGCTTAATCACACTCAATTCCAGTTACAGTCCTTGATTTATATACAAAACTGATACCCAATCTTCTCCAGATTTTCAAAGCAATGCAGATCCCAATCTATGCTTAGATACAGAAGCATCAAGTACTATTTTAATTAGCTTTTCAGAATTATTGTATCCCAAGGCAAGTGCAGCCCTCATCATGTTTAAAAGATTCATGCAATGCCAAAAGCTACCATTTCATACACAATATGTTTATACAATCAAATGCACAGGAGTCTCTATATCAAATCTGAAATGTATTTTCCTGTGAAGTTAACCATTCCCCTGCATTTTTTTGTTAGCTTAGATTCATTTAGAGTTTATTTTCCAAGCTTGATCAGTGTATTTTCTTCCTTAATAAATATTTTCCTCTACATACATTTCTGAATTTTGTACATAACTGCAAATATAGCGTTGAAATAGCAATAAAGTACATTTTTAAAGAGGACTAGGAAACTATCCAGTCAGAAGGAGTCTATACATAGCTTTCCCATGGATGATGTTCCATTTTAGATCAATAGATGGAGCATTGCACTGGGTAGGTAAATGCTTGCTATCTCATGTATCTGGTGTAGAATGTGTATATACAAATGGCCTTCGTCATCATCACAGCTGCTATAGAAATGAAATCTTCTGTCTTTCTGTTCTTTGCTCTCCTATTGCTGCTGCAAGCATGCAAGATAAATAATGTTAGAAATTTATACACACATCCACCAAGCACTTAAGAAAGCTAGAGGTAGAGGTGTTAAAAAGACACTGATTTTGATGTGATGATTAAGTGATGATTCCAGATCAGAGAAAGGGTTAATATAGCTGTGCGCTCCTTCTGCAGCAGTGGCCAATTTGCTTTGGACAGTCTTCATCTTGTCAACAGGGAAAGAACCTCTCACTGCTTTGGTGTCAGAATCTATTATGTGTGAGGAACTATATCAGTGTCACCAACACCACCATCACTACCAGCCCCATTATTTTAGAAGGAAGCTTTTGATTTTTGGAGTAATAGTTACATTCTCTGCTATTTTTAAAAAATCTTGAGGGAGCAAATGAGTTTTGAACTGCATTATATTTTTACAGCAAAACTCAAGTGGTCCTTTCTGATGTCTTGTGCAAGGGAGGCTGTTTTTCTTCATTTGCCATTTAATCATCCTGATATTTCCTACTAAACTAAGACAGAAACCCTCTGTGATGCAATCCAGGTCCTATGTACATTTACTCAGAAGTAACATTTAATGTTTTCATTGGGGCTTATTCCAAGGTCAGATGTAACAAATTACAGTTTTTTTCTCTGTACATATTTTTTTTCCATCTCATTTTGCCTATTTAGGGGCTGACATAAGCCTTACACCATCCTTCTTAACTGCATTACACTCCTTGGAATGCCCAGCACTTCACATGCCTTAAATCAGATAATTCTATATTTGTTAATTTTTGTTTCTATTTGTTTATTTTCCTCTAAGAGAGTATTATGCTTATGTGAGTTGTTAGACCTGCTGAAGCACCATAACTGCACAATGTTAGCTTCTATACCAGGATGGTCAATTGGCAACCCAATGGATGCAGATGGTCTTTGACCATTTTAGCTGCCTCCTTGTGGTTTTATATAACCAACTTTTAGCCAATGTCTAGTAAAACATTTGCAGCAAACAAGGCTTTTATTCATAAGGGAAAAGTAGAATGTGTTCCAGTTTTAAGAAATGACAAACCTGCATATTTTAACATGTATGTAATATATAAATATTAATGTTTGGATGCAATGCCATGACTGCATGCATGTATTTCGTTAGGGGGAAACTTTGCTTTCAAATGGCAAGAACTTTATTATGGAATTTGATCATAATAGATGGAGTCCATTCACTGTTTTTAAAACAGACTGCCCCCTGAAAATAAAGAAGTTGACTGTCCCTTATATGTCAGTGGAATTTGCCAACTTTTCTAATGTCAAGAGGCATTTTTTTTTCTGCTTGAGATTCTTAACACTGATGTTCAGAGAATAAAATGCTTGGCCATCAATAATGGATGGGCACAAAGTATAGAACATATCCAACTTGCAATGAGCCACCTAATGAGTGCTGGCTACATTATTGCGAGTAATGTTGAATGAGTTAGACATCAATCTAATAGCTCCAGGCCCTTCTTTTCTTCTTAGGCAATAATGAATTACTGAGAATCCCTTAGATAAGATACGTTAATTCCTTTTCAAATAGTTTGTGTCACTACCTTTTCCAAGAACACATTTTAAACTCTTGTCTTCAACTGTGTCTTTATTGGCTGTCCCTGTAACTAAAACATTCCAAATTACATGAAAGCTGGAGCAAAGCATTACATCACTTTTGTCCAAGACCCAGGCCAAGCATACTGCATTAATTCATTCCCACTACAGGGCTGAACTGATGTGGCTAACTTTCAGTTCTAAGGTCTATATACCATTGTTATGCTATGCACAGAAGAATGAGAAAGTACCATTCAACTGTCTTTTAATGAAATATTTTATAACAATACTACAGATTAAAATTTAACCTTAATAAGCTTTTAAGATAAAGTCCATTCCGAAACTTTACCAAGCAGTTTACATGCAAAGATTGTCAATGATCTGTCAACAGCCAAAAAAGAAAGCCAGCTGTATACTGCATTTTGGAGCAGTTTTACTATATGAAGTCACTTCACAAATTGTAGTGGTTTTCCAAAATAAGAGCTATCTGTTATCACACTAAAACCAATCAGATATGATTGTGATCCTCTTTTCCAAGATGCTAAACCCATGCAATCATTTATCTTTAAACACAGCTCAAGGCTTATTAAAGCTCTAGAGTATCAGTAGTCCTCCTGAAACATTTTTGCAACTGTGGCTGACAGAGCATCTAATCCTTATAGTCTTCACAAGGAGTTTCCAAGGATAAGAATGTCCTTGGTGTCAAGATGAGCTGTCTTTCAGCTCCGTATGAATGACAGTGAGGATGAGGATGATTCATTGTACAGTGCTGCCTTTCTGTTTGTGCAAATTGGAGTACCTAATTTTTGATGAAGTTCCGTATCTATTGCAAACTTCTGTACCGTATTGCACTCTGTTCCAAAAAGACACACCCCACACACATATTGCTCTGGAATATCTTTTCAGATTTGGTGGTGGACTTAGTTAAACCCAAGCCACTATTGTATACATGGTATACGCCTTGGTGGCACAGTGGTTAAATGCTGGTACTGCAACCACAACATTGTGAGTTTAATCCTGCAGGAGTCCAGGTAGACTCAGCCATCCATCCTTCTGTAAGTTGGTAAAATGAGTACCCAGCTTGTTGAGGACAATTAGCTTACAACATTGTAAACTCCTTAGAGAGTGCTTTGAATTGATAAGTGGTATAGAAATGTAACTGCTATTGCTACTGCTATATCCTATATTCTATATAAGTGTTTCAGAGACACAGTATCTAGTTTAAGGCCCTTTCCTCAAGGGGGGGCGAAACGGGGTGGCGCACGCAGGGGCGGAGCTTACCTGCTAGCGGGTTGCTCCATCCCTGCGGGGAGCGCAGTTTCGCTGCTCTATACACCGCCGAAATTCGGCAGCGCTCGGCGGCGTTTGGTGGCGCCCAAAATGGTGGCCGGCGGCTTCCGGCGGTGCTCCACCAATCAGGGCAGCGCACCAGCTGGAAGCCCACTCCCGAGCAGATCAGCAGGGACGCGCTACAGTGTCTCTGCAGTTCTTCACTGGGAGCTGCCACGGAGCAGCGTGGGCGAGTTTCATAAAAACCACTTGGGAAGGTGGTTTTTATAATACTTGCAGCGCCACCCCCGCGGCTGTGCTACAGCGGTTTGAGGTGTAGAGCCTCACTTTTTCCAACTGCACTAATGTACCCCACAGTGAAGAAGACCTCCTGGAGAGGTCACCCTAGCGTGGGCAATATGCCCGTGTGGAAAGAGCCTAAGAAATGTCATCCAAAAATAAAAAGGAATGGGGAAGGCTATTCCATCACTCTCCCACACACAGCTGATGAGGACATGGGAAAGAGCCTTATTAATGTCTGCTTCTAAGCTTTGGCACTCCCTCCAAAGACAGCTTCAGTATGTCCCCCTCTGCTGTCTTTTTGCCAGTACGCAGAGTTTTTCTTGTTTAACCAGGCTATCAGGGTAAGCCAGGGTACTCTAAGCAGGGTAGACGGATATGCAATTATGTGTTTGTGTGTGTTTTATTATATGCAATATTATTTCAAGTGTTTAACTGTTTTTAAATTAATGTCTTAAAAGTGTTTTAATGGGATGTATGGTTTAATGCTTTTTTAACTCTTGTTCTCCATATTGGTTTAGCTGTTCTCTTTTAATTTATATTGGCCAGAATCCAGTTATGAATGCATAACCTGGAGTTACACACTCATGAGCGTTACATATTCACAGTTCCTATGAAGCCCTTATTTTAGGGGCTACATAAGGACCATGAAAGTCCCCCAATCCGCACATACTGGAAATCAGCTTCTGCAATCAATGGGGTGTGTTCCCATGTTACTGGGGAAGCAGCTGGCTGCTGTTCTCCTTCCCCTTGTATGAGAGATCTCCAGTGCAAGAGGAAATTGTGACAGAGACCTGTTTCACCCTGTTGCAACAGGGATTGCTTACAGGCGTGGCAATAGCAGCCGTCTGCTTCCAAAGTGATAGAAGAATAGATCTTCACTGATCACAGCAACTGCTGTCCAGTAATTGGGGATTGGGAGGGTCAAGCTGGAATTCACTGCATAGCCCTGTAACTATGGTGTGTTTGCACATACGTAAAGACTACGCAGGATTCTGGTCAATGTAAGTTGATTTCCATTTGGGAGAAAAGTGGAATATAAATCAAATAGAGGAAGAGTAAATTCTAGCACCATAAAGTTTCAAAAAAAAGGAAAATTGAAATAGCTGCTGAAGGAAGATCAGTAAATGGATGTTCCGAAGCATATATGAGGTGCTAGAAGGGGGGGCATTTGTTATATAGAAGTGGTGAGCAGAAATTAGGTGCTTAACCCAGTTCTGCCCCATGACTTTCTTTAACCCTTTCACACTCATTTATTTTTCACAGTTTGGCCCTGAAATCAGAAATGAATCCAAGGAACAAGATAAGTGATTAGAGAAAGGAGTTCTTTATCAAAGCAAACTGCTTGGCTTACCCTTCCTTGAAAATTCCTTCCTTTGTATTTGGAACATACATATGTTGTAGCAACACATAGTTTTCCCCTAGACCACAGAAGTAAGGATCCCCTTGAATAAACATTTATCTTTCTTCAAGTGTAACAATTCAGCTGCTAATGTTCATTTTCTCATAATGAAATAGGTCATGATGTGGTATCACAGCATCAATTCACTATAAGATTATCACTGTCCAATAAACTTAAAGTTCCTCTATGACAGATTTGAATAATATCTGGATCAGACTGAAGGCTGCATGTGAAGTAGAACATGAAACTAAGGGCCTTTCTACAATACAGTGTTATAGTGTTCTTATTCCACTTCCAACATCCTGAGGAATTCTGGGGTTTGTAGTTTTTTGAAGCCAAAGAACTCTCTGGCTGAGAATGCTAAATGCCTAAATTGCAAACTCCGGGATTCCATAGGATGTTGAAAGTGAAATAATAGCTCGATAATAGTCTAGTGTGGAAATGGCCCAAGTCTCAAGATTTTATGTCCCCCAATCCAATCAAAATTCTAGTGAGGAACGGCAGCCTACTGTTGTGTGCATGTGTTGTGGAGGGACATATGGCATGATTCCATAAACACTGTGTAAGGTGTCCAAAGGACTGGTATCTGAAGAACACCCATACAAAGTGTAATAATCCCAACCCTGGATGAATATACATTCTCCAGCAGTTGTATCAACTTGTTTATGTACTTTGAAATACGATGTCCTTTTAAGGAAGACATTTGTTATGGTGGTGACTTGGCTATGAAATTCTCCTCAGAGAACAAGTCCAAGAATACCCTGTGTTGCTAAGCCAATTCCAGCTGAGCTACATGACATGCTGGAATTTGAAGAGGTGCATGATAAGGCCCTAAAAAATCTGGACACCTGTCACATGGAAAAAAAAAACTTGAATTTTAAGCCAGTTAGATCAATAAAACAAACCAACTTCTTTTCCTCTGGAAGAAGTCCTAAAGCAAGGAGTAATTTCTAGGATGTCTCCCAGAATACAGTGCAGCAAGTGTATCAAAATATTTGCTGTGTGCTGAATATATATTTGCTGTTTTATTTCTTATGATCCTCTGGTTCTGATACAGTAGGCCTGGTCAAAAAGAACTTTAAAAAAATCTCCTTCAATATCAAAGAGTTTCCACTTAACCTCAGATATAAATTATTAAATCCCAGGGAGATTTTTTAGATCAAAGCAATTTTGTGCTCTTATTATGTTGCCATTTTTTCACTGGAAAGAAATGCCAAAAATCCCTTAAAGCCATCCAAAAAATTTGATATTATAGAGTAATTCCGGCATCTTTCTCCACTTCCCCTTTTGTTTCTTGTATTGCTTCCAATCTGCCCTCAGACTCATTATACCCAACTACAGATCCAGCGTTTCCAATACAAATACTTAAAGGTGTGTTTCAGATGCTTTCCACAGAAAGACAGGAGGTTTTATTGAAACTCATTGTCAAGACAGAAACAGACTTTTCAGCTTACTTTTAATAATACTTTTAAAAAATGTACTTTCTTGCAATTACAGATGTGATAGTTTCCATATGCTTAGTAGAAACATATGTTGCTATTTAAAAACACATTTACAGAAACTTAAGATGATCTAACAATTAGAGTGATAAAGAATGATGGGGATGGTTAATATCGCAGTCTGGATTCTCCATTGAGTTGCATGTGGGCCAAGAGTATATCCCAGTGGCACCCATGACTAATTCCATAACTGGAAAAAAAAAACCCATTCAGCACAGAGAAGAGGCTTAGCTTAATCATATGCAAAGAGATTTTAAGATCAAGAAGCTGGTACTGCTATAAACCAGGCATATCATTCATTCAGGACAGTGTCCTCCGTCCTGTTCAGAGCCTGGGTCCTGCAGAGGGGAGGTAGGAGTCATTTGGGTTTGCGTTCATTGAAAAATGCATACCTCACTGAACTAATGGCACATGCTAGAGCTCAGCCAAAAATATTCTGCTTTTCATGTCTGAAAAGTGTTTTTATAACTAAAGTATTTGAGGACCTTTGGTGACTGACATGTTTGTATAGTTAGTCAGCATTGCTCATTTCATGACTCTTAATGTAGGAAATATACCTTTCAACAGCGAACATATACCATGCAGTAGAGAACTCTGCGAACTCTAATGAAAGGAGGCCCACATTCCTTCTCCTGTACCTAATCTTAAAACAGCACCCAGCCCTGTCAATACTCTCAGCCTCAGACTTGTGGGACTTCTATTTCTCCAACATTGCTCATGTCTGAGGTCTCTAAGTCTTTCCCTACCTTATCTTGGCTCCATTAGACTTTGTCTGCTTTCCTTGTGACCTTCAGCTATGCATGAGACAGAAGCTTCCCCACTCAGAAATTAGCTCAGAAATGCCCTGAAAGATGTCTACTTAAATATGATAGCACCATGGGTGCATGTCCTGAATATTTACTTCATATCCCCCAACTGACTGAGATCACCAAAGCAACTTTATCTGGAAAGTACTGGCTTCAGTTGTCCATCATGCAGTCTAAGTTGACTCTTGTGAGTTCTTGCCATTGAGTTTGCAATCTCTGATTGTTTGATATTAGCAGTCTGGCTAATTCAAAAACAAGAAGTCATAAAAATGTGGGAAGTGTTTCTCGCAAAGATAAGTGTAGCAGTGAACAGTGTTGAATAAATGTTTTCTCAACTTAAGTTTCTTTGGAGAAATAGTTCTCCACACCCCAGTAATTCTACTTTCAATTCCAAGATCAGTTTGGAAGAATATTTGCTGTAGCCCAACATCATTTTGAGGCAACAGTAAAGATGGTCATTATTCTTTCATCTGCAACATTTTTAGATGAGTGATTTTCAAAATGAGTTACAGAGAAGTCTGACATTCCTTTGACATTTTTTTCTGGTTTTCTTAGAGTCTTAGTAGTAGCAGTCCAGAGCCCTTAAGAACAACTTCCCAATTTCTGTAGATCATTCCATATAATAACTGTGTACAGCCATAGGTGATCATCAGTTTACTCCATTTCACAAAGGGTGATGGTCATGTCTATAGCAATATGAGTGTAAATTGTGTACTTGCTCTGAAGCATGTGTCCTGGTAGACTGCAGGGGTTCATTTATGGATGATTAAAAATACAAAGCAGTTGCCAAAGATTTGAAAGTTTGAAAAAGCACTGATTTAGGTCAAAACATTTTCCATTCCCCAGCCCCACCCCCACCTCATTGGTCCCCTACACACTTAACACACCAAACAACCTTGCTTTACTTTCTTTTTTTCTTCAACATGGAGACCAGCACTGAGGTCACATAACCTTCTGTCAGCATATTGAAAGTGAAATAGACAGAAAAGAAAGTATATGAGAGGAGGTGAGAGGTTCTGAGTGGACTGACCAATTTTTGTGTGTGGGCTTTGGCTGTGAAAAGTTTCCTGAATTTTTTTTTAAATGAGGCTTTGAGAGGTTGGTCCAGGGGTCCCACCCTGATCTAAATAATGATTTTTAGTTTTCCAAAGATGTCTAATGGATTGAAGTTAATGAACTGATATTAATGAATTGTTTCCAACCTTGGCATTAGTGCAAAGAACAGCAGTCACAAAGAACTAGCACTTCCTGTTGTTCTACAGATCTGCCTTCTCCCCCAAGTTCCTTTGGTTGGTCTCCTAGAAAAAGAGATACAAGCTGTCCCAGGGAACTCATAGGGAAAATAACTTGTTTTGCTGTGATGGATGAAATAGGAAGTAATAAGCACTAACTCCATATTGGTGTCCCTCTCCTTCTTTTCCTTCATAGTACTAGCATGAATCAGTGTCTTCTTCTTCTTCTTCTTTAAGTAACAACAGCAGACTTTTTTAACTTGATTCTGTTTCTTTGTCTGTAAAATTTGGATTTGGATTTCAAATATGTCTGTGTTTATGGAGTGTTAGAATGCAGCTCATCCTCATTGCCAGGATGATTCACTGGCAAAAGCATTTCAGCTTGGGTGAGCCTTTCAGTACATTAAAGGTCTCGAGAAAGGTTAGCTCAGGCCAAGACCTGACCTATTGGCATAGCTCATTGGGCTGCTGACCATATACAATCTTTTTTTTTTTACTTATGCCTAAACAAGGTATAGTTATTTTACTTGTTCAGTTTGGCTGCCACAAAACAACTAGGCCTAACTCTGAGCTGTTAAACCTGTATCTAAGGGCCCCTCAGCACTATATAACTATTGCACTATGATTCCACTTTAACTGTCATGGTTCTGTTCTATGGAATAATGAGATTTGCAGTTTAGGGAGGGATATTTAGGATTCTCAGCCAGAGAATTCCAGTCCCTCCCAAAACTACAAAACCCAGGATTCCACAGGACACAGCCATGTAGTTATAGTGGAATCATAATGCAATAGTTACGTAGTGTGGAAAGGTCCTAAGTTATGTCATTTTAGACTGGAAATGGAGCTCATATGACTCTATGCTAAAACCAAACCAAACATGCATTATGTTCTTAATACTCACATCTCATGGGCAAATGCTAAGCTACGACACTTGTCCTTGTCTTCTTGTTCCTATGTAGATGGATTTTTTAGAGAAAGAACACTCAAGTCATCTGAGCCCACAGCTGAAGTGTGAAGTGATACAATCTGGGCACCCATTTTCTACCTGAATGAGAACTTAAGCTAAGCTTCATGAGCTTTTAGTCATGTATATCAGCACTCCTTCGGCTAGCCATGTATTTGTTTAGTTCTGTGAATCTCAAGACAGGAAATACATTTAGAATGATTATAGAATACTGCCTTACATTTCTGTAAACCATCTATCCATTTAAAGCAGTAAACAAAGGAGTAAGCACAGCATAGCTTTAGCTATCTTAATTCTGTTATTCCTTTTAAATGCTATTAATTACAAAGTTGAAATCAAATAATGTAAGAAAATACTATGAACCATTGTTTAAATTTTCACATGTTAGGGTAGGAAGTGGATATCCACCATTTCCCCCTTGGAACGCTAACTCTGCCATCAACTTGGGATCTCTATTTCAAAGGGTCTTCCCACGTCCTTTCATGTATGGTATTTACAATTTATGTCTATGTTATGTCAAAGGGATACATATGCATTTGAAATTTCTGTAAACATCAGTACCCATAGAAACTCAGAAAACCGACAATAAAACAGTGTGTAAAGACTGTTTACTCAAAAACGTCAAAATGGGTATTTTGGAGTTGCTCCAACCAGTCAGGTTAATCTTTATGCTAGGGCAGGGAAGAAAGAAAGTGGTTAATTTAAACATCAAAGAACTTTGTCGATTCATGTACTGCCTAGCTCTCCAAATACTAATTGGCCATCTTCCATCCAGGCAGCTGGGGGTCACAGGTGCCTAATGTTGTTACCCCAGTCTGTTTGTACTGAAAGACAGAGCTCTTATTCTCAGGGCTTGACTTCTTCACACAGGATTTGGTAAATCTCTCTCTGCTGGGATGTTTGCATGTAGAACTCCCAAGAACTTCCTTTTCCACCCCAGCCAGCCAAACTCCCAACTGATCTCAGACTGTGCACAATAACATAACTTGGATGTATTAGGCCACATTAGGCATTTTCACACTACAGTGTTATAGTGCTATTATTCCACTTTCAACATCTTGTGGCATTGTAGGGTTTGTAGTTTACTGAAGCCAAAGAGCTTTCTGGCTGAGAATTCTAAAGGCCCCTCCCTAAACTACAAATCTTGGGATTCCATAGGATGTTGAAAGTGGAATAGTAGCACTATAACAGTATAGTGAGGAAATGGCCTCACTTTTTAGGCTACAACTCCTAGAATCTCCTCCAGCCACCCCACTGAGTATACACTGGCTGAGAGGTTTTCAGCAGTGCTGTCCAAAAACTAATGTTTCTATGCTCTATCTGCACAAAAGAGTTTTTGGACTCCTTGGGAGAAGACATTTCCCTTAAAACATAAAAAAATGTATAGCATCTTATTGAAAGTCCAACCCCATAAACAGGCAGTTCCCAAAGACCTGTCCAAAAAAAAAAAAAAAAAAGTGTTTATATGCCTGCAGAAGGACGCCATGGTGAGGGTAAGTCTAGCTTCTTTAGGAAGGGAACAATCACTGAGAAGACCCTTTCTCATTTTGCCACCAGATGTGGTTTTGTAGGTGGTATCATACTGGTGAGATGTAGGAATATGAGCCTTAGACTCCCTCTCATGTGCATACAACTAAGTCACTTTTGAACTAAAGGTTATTGCAAAATATTTCCAAAAACAGAATTGTATGCTGAAGGAAGACAATCAGATTGAATACACTCTGGTGGAATCTCATTTAACATTACTGGGTAGCAGAAAGATGGAGAGTAGATGCTCCTTTAAAGCTGATAACATGAACAGAAAGTGTCCACTAACTCTCTGTAATTGGCATCACTTTCTGCTCTTTGCTGTCCAAGTGTTTTATTGCTTAATTTATGCTGCTATTGATTGTGTGAGGTCTGTCAGTGTGCCAGATGTGGTATGGATACAGGCCACTGGCATTTGATCAGCATTTGAGCTCCAGCAAAGCTTACCCCCTCAGTATGGATTCATGTGGAGACTGTTGGCCAAAGTACATATTTTTGTAGGACTGATACTGGAAAAATAAGGAAGCTCCTTTCAGAAAATGTTTTAATTTCTGCATATGTTTGGCATCTATTACTTATTACATCCTCTGTCCCTTCAGACTTATCACAGCAAAGCATCTATGAACATACCGTGAAAACAACTCAAACATATTTCATTCCTCTAAGGTGTAGCTTTTGGAAGAAAAGTGTGTCAATAACTTTCACTTTTTGGTCTCCAAGCATCTTCTTTATGAATGATTTCTTTTAGGTAACAAGCTTTATTTGAACTTTAAAAAGGCAAGATTCTCCTGCAATGAGCATGAACAGAGGAATGCTTTGGGTACAATGCCATTTTGTCAAGACTTTAATTCTGTTCACATGTTCTGTCAGAAGGATAGATAATAACACAAACCGTCTCTCAGGTAGAAGGATGGGAGGCACAATAAATTCTGGTTCCATGTGGATCTGCCAGATGATATGGTAAATAATCACACCAGTACTCTGTTATGAGGACAATAATAAGTCCCACAGGAAGAGTCTTGTCCCCTCATCACTCAAATGGAAATGAAAGCTGGGGGGAAAAAACAAGAACAACCCTTATTAGAGGATAAAGAAGTCATCATCATTTTTATTTACATACCCACCCACTCTCTTTTAAAATCTGAAACACAATGGATAATGGTAAGGTGATGGATTTGGCACTCTTTGGAATTGCTTTCTTGGATGGCATTGGCAGGAGGAGAATAATTGAACATTCAACCTTTTCATCTCAGGCCATTTCCACACAATGTTGCTATGTCATGATGGAGATGCTTTGCTGCCTGTCCGTGAGTCATGCACAACGTCGTCATGGTCCACTGCCAATGCATCCCCACCTGTTGCAATCATGGGATATTCCATTACCAAAAAAAATCCAATAATGGCCTCTGGTCATGCAACACTTCCATCGCTAGCAGCCGTGCAGAAAGAGAGGAAGTGAGATTTGAGTGCTTCCTTCCCCAGTGCAGCATGGGAAGGGGAAGCTGCGCTGTGGAAGGAAAGTGAGTGTTGTTCATGCTACGCTTCCACAAGCAGCTGGCTGGGTTCAGAGGAGGGCATTTACATCACACTCCCATTGTAACGGGACAACAACAGAGATTAGTGAGGTGCAGAAATAGCCTCAGTTTCTGTCTTGAAAAACCTTTGGCAGTATGTGGTGGGTGCTTTCTGCTTTCCCTGCCTTTCATTTAAAACCAAAGATAATTGTGGGAGCTAGAAAGACGCAATCTCTCTTAACAATGGAAAAAGGTTTTAAGCAACCTTAAGGTCCCCCAAGGCTCTATGTTTCCAAAAACATGCACAAAAGCATCTGAACCTTAATTGTAATTAGTCTATAAGATTTGCAATGGACCTGTATTTCAGGGTGTCTGGGTAACAAATCTAGTGAATTCCCATAATGAAATAAAATTAACCATGTTGGCTAGGGAGATTTTAGTATGGGCAGGGACATTTCCAAGCTCTGATCAAAATGCAGTATATGAAAGAAAAAATCCTGGCAGTCTTTCTTGTGATCTTATGGATGCTACACTGGCTAAAAGAAAAGGGGAGCATGAAAAGGACTGAGTGGATAGCTGGACTAGAGGTAAACAAAATCATTTCTGAGAAAGGTAGGTTGTCTACCTGAACTATGAGGCTAGTTGTATGAGTGCAGAGAACAGATGATGCAAGGCCCCCCAGCTTCCAGTAAGGATGTGTTAAAATATAATATGTGTTTGATAAGAAGGTACCAAAGTTCATAAATTTCATCATAAATGCAAAAGACTGAAATTGATTTTTTTTAAAAAAGTCAAATATGGGGGAGAAATTAAACAGATTCATCCATCCTTATCTTTTGAAGATGCACAAGTGACTCTCTTATATAGAAAGTGATATGTTGGAAGTACAGTCGCTGGAGCCACCAGAACAATTTTCAAAGACTGTGACCCATCCTGGGGCCCAAGATAAGCCTTTCCCATTATATTGGTGGGGGAATTAAGCCTCCTAGAGCAATCCAGTTCAATATCAAACCCATCCTCAAGGGCTTTGAATGTTCAGTTGGGCTGGGAAGGGTTCAGAGAGAAATTTAATTTCATGGCATCCCCAAGGTATACGTCCACTTGTACTAGACTTGCTAGTGATGCTACAGGAGGTAAGACTTGTTGCATCACTGAAGAAGTAAAGAATCCTTAGCACAGGACTATGTAAGACTATACAGTATATGACCATTGCAGGGAGATTACTTTATGCAAAGAAATGGAAAGACTCTATGATTTGAAAACAAGAACACTGGATATGGAAGCCTCTGGACATGGCTGAGATGAACAAGCTGATGACTTTGTTAAGAGATCACTCTCTTACAGAATTTAAAAAGCAGTGGGAGAGATTTATTTCATATATAAGGGTGATTGGGAGTGTACAAGCTGTAAGAGGGTTTGAAGGATAAGCAAAGTTAGATGTAGAACTGCTTTTAAGGTATATTATAATGTATTAACACAGTAATAAATACTTAGGTTATTATTAATATCAATAGGTAAAAATAAGCTGTTTTAAAGTATTTTAAGCTTTAACTAAGTATTGATAGGATTTAATATTATTCCATTCTCCTAATACAGTAGAGTCTCGGTTATCCGACATAAATGGGTGGGCTGATCGTCGGATACCCGAAAATGTCGGATAATCCGGAGGCCCATGGTGGCCGCCATTTTGGGGGGGGGGTGTCTGGGGGGCGTGTCTGGGCATGTCTGGGGGCATGGAAATGACTACAACCACGCCCCCAGGCAGCCGCGATGTCAGATAATCCGGAATGTCGGATGAATGAAGGTCGGATAACTGAGACTCTACTGTAGTTGCTAGTCTTGTTTGTAGGTGGTAGGTTAAAGTGTTTGCAGTCTTTATTATTATTACTATGTATTTTATGTAATTTTGTCTTTTTCTTATTTTTTGTTTAGAATTATGCATTGTATTGTTTTCTTTCTTCTGTTTTTAATAAGTCGTTTGCAGTATAGTTTTTATTGTAGTTGAGCTTTTTAAAAAAAATTATATATGAAAGAATCTTTAGCACATTTGGCTCAGCTACTGTAAATGTTACTCTGTTTGGTTGCAGAGGTAGTTTACATCTGAGAACCAGATGATGAGGACAGACAATAGAATGGCCATCACCTCCATACCCTCTTTTAAAACTTCCAGAGAAGTTTACAAACAAACAGAACACTGGCCTGAAGAGAGCTTTGGTCCAATCCAGGAAGTCAGTTCTTATGTTCTTAATACTGAGTCTGTTCATCATCTGTTACTTATCAATGAAGATCTACAGTGTTATTGATGGCTTTGGATGAGCTCTTCTTGGCGAAGCAAGAAGATATCAAAATGATGCATGCCAGAACACAAGCTGTGTAGCCTAGCACCTCTGTATCTGATGTATCTGATGTCATCCAGGGGTCTCATCTTTAATTCCTTCTTCATGCAAAGAAAGTGACTTTTCCTCATTAGTTTAATCCCAGCACGCTTCAATATGTGCTCTAATTGGATCCAAACCTTTTTCTAGCACTTTAGTTTTGATACTAGCTTCAGTCTGAAAAACACTTGTGAACTAAAATGCAATCATCTAGATAAAATTTTCCACTCACGAACTGATGATTTCCTTCAGCCTGAAGAAGTAGAGACAAGTCACAGTTGCATATGCAATGGACTACTGGGTTTTTTTCCCTATGAGGAGCAATTAAAAATGAGTTTAATACAACATGACTTGTTTCTGATTAGTTTTATGATTTGTTCTATACCAGTATCTCTGCGCATCGAACCCCCTAGATGTACTAGCCTACAAATTCTATCACCCTAGGCAGCATAGTGGATGATAGGAGATGTAGTCCAAAATATCTGGAAGGTGGAGGTTGTAGAACTAAATTTATGTAGGGTTGGAAATAAAATTAATTGGACGTGGCAATCTCAAAGAAAGCAGTCTGAAGACCTTGTTGTGACAAAATGTGTGTCTTACCTCAAGCTTATGGATATTTGTGTAGCTTGTAGACACAAATTCCACAAAATAAAGTTAGCATTAAACACTGGTTGTATTTTAAAACAGAAATGGCTAGAATATACAAAATTGAAAAAATACATGCACAAAAATAATTGAGTCGATAGGAAAGTTAAACAGTAAAATGTACACATCAGGAAAAATACATTAAAATGTGCATAAAGTTCACTGTGGGAAGAAAACACGTCTTCCAACTTGATACAACATAAGGATAGAAAGAAAATGAAGGCAGAATTTAGCAAAATGAAATCTAAACAAGATTGAAACTGACAAATTCATTTCAGATTTTGCTTTGGGGGAATTCTAGTGACAAGTGTGGATTTTTGCAACCTTCATGATAAAATTTCATCAGGCTTAAAATTTCAGTGGCAACCTTTTTTAGTGCTTTCTTATCATTTAAAGCATCTTGTTACACCTTACTCATTCAATAAGATAGGTTTCTTGGAATTTTAAATACTTAAACATTGCGGTGGTGGTGGGGAGACTATAACTTTTACATATCAGCTGACACCAACTTGCATACAAGTTCTTCTCCCCTGGTGTCCACAAACCTAGAGGCATCTTTCTGCCTTCCTGGTTAGGATGTGGCTGGTCCCTTGCTGGAAGTCAGCATGAAAGATACATCCCATACGCTGATCAATCTGGCTCAAAATAGAAATGGATTTATAGAAGATGACTCTATTGTGTTGGGAGGGAAATAAGCCAGTGTTCTTAGGGAGCATAAGATCAAGAAATGCACATTTTGAGATGATATCATTGCATGCCACATTTTTTTAAAGTGAGTGAACTGATGTCAATAATGTTGTGATGCTGGGGAAATTATTTCCCTAGTTGTTTCCTCCAGTTTTTCAAAAAAAAAAAAAAAAAAAAAAAGAAAAAGTTTTTGTTTGGATACCTTCCCAGCCCAATGCTCATAATCTATCTGAGCTGTACGAGGGGCAGGGCTTAATAAATAACAAGTATCTGGCAGATCTGATAGCACATGTGAGCATTATCATGATTTTGTTGTAATAGACTGGGTGAGTTAGCAGCAGATGTTCTCAGATTAGAGTTCAGCTCTCCTACATCTCTTTTAAATCCCCTATTCTCCAATGAGTCATTGGCATGCAGAGCCTCTTTATATCCTATCCTGTTTGAGGTTAACAAGACCTTCTTAAGCACATACCAGTTCAATATCCTTTAGTCCTTCTCCTTGACTGACAGGGCCTGTGGAAAGAGAAGAACTGGCATTTTAATACACTAGGCCAGTGGATAAGCTAGCAATAGCTTGCAGCCTAGCCCTTGAATCTCACTCTTAAAGATCTAAGGGGGAAACCTTCCTAAGTCCTGTTACCTGATATCACTGATGGAGTGATGCTGTGTATCAACACTTTTCAAAGCCCCCTAAGCTACTCCGAACACTTTTCATTCAGGATCATTTCACATGAATGAGAAATGTGTTAGGAGTTATTCCATAGTATCACTTCCTTACTCTTCATACAGGAACATATATCCAACAGCACATTAAAAGCTCAGGAAAGAACTATACATTATAAGAAAAGTGGTGCTGCTGCCAAAAATGGATTTTCTTTTTCTGTAACATATGCTAGAAATTATTTTATGTCCCAGGGTCATCATGTGATGCACTTCCTTGCCTCAGTGTACCTCGTGGTCTCCTTCATGGCAGGGATGGGAAATTAGCCAATGTGATGATGTTAGACCTGAGAAGAAGGATAACTTGGCCAAGTTTTTCTTAGTGAGGTTCCCCTTTTCCCCACCCACCATGCTCATTTCATCTTAATTTCCTGTAAGCCTTTTTATCCTCCCATCCCAGAAACTGGTACATAAGTTTGCACACATTTTTCACATGGAAATTTTGATCAAAGTGTTTTTGTGCTCGTTCTATAATTGCACAATTTTTATGATACATCCAGGAAAAGCAAGTTGCAGAAATCTATTTTAACAACTTGATGGAGAAAATTGCTTACCTATTCTGTGTTCATCCTACGGATAAAGATATGCACAATTCAATAGGGGCTGTCATTTCCAAAAGCTTTGAGAGGTCTATGTCTGTTACAAGATAAAATTCTGCTCTCATATCAGTCCTCCTTCATTTCTAGTGCTTGGTAATTTTTTTTTTTTTTTGGCCTCAGTGTTATTGTTTACAATAAGCAATTACTTACTGTGATATAAGTTGGAGTCCCAGGTAACTCAATGTCAGACAATTACATGTAGAGTGAAAGCATTTGCCTGGGGTTGTTTTGAGGGTTCTACTCCAGAGAATTTGATAAAAGACATCTATCCTTCATCTATTACTTCCCAGGCCTCCCTTGACTCTCATCTTCTCCTTTAGCTCAAGGGCTAGCTACTCACTGACTCATTAAGCAGCAGGAGACTGGTCATGTCATCTTGCAGCACTCTGGACACCAGCTCTGAAGATCTCAGAAGTGGCTTTTAAGGGAGGAGTTTCAGGAGTCAGACCAGGAGGTGGAGTTTCCTTACAATATTGCAGCTACACCTCTGATGTAGGATCTTGGTCCTTTTTTAAAAAAAAAAAAATTGTGTAGATTTTTAACAAAATAGTTCCCATATCTTTCAGTTTCCCATCAATAGATAACTGCAAACAACAGAACCTTATTTTCCCATCACCAAGAAATGCCCACAATTCGGTTGTTTAGTCAAAAGGGGAAAAAAGATGCCTACAATAAGAAAAATATGTCCATAAGAAAATATATGTTCAAAAGCACACAGAAGTTTTCATGTGAGGAGAAAAAATGCAACCCAAACACAAAACAAGGACGAGAAAAAGGAAAAGTGGGATCCCAATAAATGCAATGTTATTGGGACTAAGTTTTTCCTACCTGTAATTGTGATCCTTCAAAAATAAATCCACCAGTCCTCAGACTGCAAATGTCTGCATAAACTGGGATGTGGAGATGATTGCCAACATCTATGGTTCATTTAATTATTTATTTGAAAATCTTCATCCCCATTCCACACGCATGGCACACTTGTTGACTTGAGAGAAAACAATAGCAACTACCCCATATTGTGAATTGGCGTTTTCCCTGTACTGGGATTTTGTGTTATGCCAGGTCTGCAGGAGATGATTCCTTGTAAGTGGGGAGTCTTAGAGCACATGCCACAGAAAAGAGCTATTAGAAAAAGCTGGCAAGATCAACTAAGAGGACCACTTCATCAGGAGATCAAGAGTTGAAAAGAGTGATGAAATCTGACTTTAGACCCCCAGACTAAAATTCTAAGAAATAAACTTACATCAGAATATTTGCAAATAAAGAGAACTTTGTAAACAAATTCCAAAATAGTGATGAAGGGCTAATAACCTCAATGGATAAATGAATTTATTACAGAGTCATGAGAAAGATGTTTGAGTTTAAAACCCTTGCAATGACTTATTGGGGAGGCTATACTGTGAGAGTCCAGCTGTTAACATATATGTTAAAAGTGCCCTAAACAGATTGCTTTCTTTCATATCCATCTGAAAGAAAAGCATGAATGGATATCGAAGGGACATGTCCATAAATAAAAAAGTGTGGTTGCTGACTGTTTAGACGTGTTCTTTTCTTTACTAATGAGTCATTTCAGTGTCTTATAACTTATCTGTGTCACCTCTTGTCCATGGCATGATTTTCTACAGGCTGTGCAAAGAACTGGATTTACAGATATGCAACATTAGATCCATTTTTAAGGCCCATGCAAGTACGGTATAGCAATGTTTACGAGACATTGGTATCACAGCTGGGATAACTATCATGGCTTACAAACTGACATGATTTATGAGTGCCCTTTACTTGTATCTTAAAGTACTCATCTTAAGATGTGTGTCTGCTATATGAAATGTGGAGAATGCATTCAGGTACCTCTCCATACCAATAAGACTGTAACACTGGTCTCAAAGGATCCCACTACCAAAGATGTCATGATGCAACAAATGAGAAAATACCAGAATAGTCATTTGAAATGTATTTCTTTTTCTCACTCTAGATTTTAAAAAAGCTCAACCAAATGAGATCTGTTTGGTTCAGTTTGCATTCACTCTGAAGTGAATGAATTTCACTTTTTTAAAAACTAGATCAGTACGGGTACCATTTCCCACATTCCATTCATACTCATTTGCCATTTATTGGGAGAACTTTTTCTGAGAGGGGCAACAGAAATTAACTACATGGACCCTCCTAGTGCATACTTCTGGGGCATTTTGGTAAAACATGATGGGTTCCAGTGGAAGCCACAGTATTTCTGAGAGGTCCCAGATGCAAAACATGTGGAGAAAATAAGATGGTAGCACACAGAAGAATTCACCAGCTGACAGGAAAAACTCTGTGTGTGTCTGTGTCTGTGTGTATATATACACATTAAATTAAATTTCTGGCCAGATCCTACTTGTGACATATACATGTATAACCTGGGCTTACACTTTTAAAGGATGTTGATGGCTTTTCAAGGACGTTGAACAAAGCGATATCACTAACCCACAAACACAATGTGTCAACAAGCTGAAGCTGGAGCAGCTTCTCTTGTTCGGCTTGGGAAGAGTGCAGGGTACCTGGGTAGCATCCATCTGCAGCTGGAAGAAAGGAAGGAAACAGCAGCCAATACCTTCCAGGTTTTCTGGAAATCTGGAAGAGCAACAGTGCTATTTTATCTCGCCTGCAGATGTGCCACTGAACATGGCATAGACACTTCTTTCCCTTTCTACTAAATGGCCGTGGGAACATTATTTGCACTGGGAAGTTGCCTCCTATATGCATGAAATTGACAGCCCAACGCAACTGTATGGGCACATCATTATGCTCCACACACACAGATGCAAGATTGTTACTTGTTTCTCTGTTATCATCTGAAGCAATTTTCCCCAAATTTAAATGTGATTGGGATTGTCAGACTTATCATCCAGGATATGTGGAGTACACAGAATTTAGAGGACCTGAGAGGCACTCAAGTTATTTTTTCATTCTTGTGATGAGTAGAATTTCAAAAAACATATGAAAATTTTTTGAAAAATCTGTTTTTCAAGTGCTGAGAAACCCTGTCAAGAAGAATGCTGGACCAACAAGAATCTACAGTATGGGAATTATGCTATGTAAAATTCACATTGTGCAGAAAATGCTGTTTCCTGCTTATAAAAAGCTGTAATTTGCTTTTTCTCTGCAATTTGCTTTTTTCTTTGCCATGGTTGTAATGTACAGAAAACAGCATTTTCTGTGGCAAATATTACATTTCTGTACAGAAAATGCTGACTCAGATTCTGTAGCAGAGGCTACCACACATAACTTCATGGTGGTATAGCTACTTCCCTGACAAACAGCCTTCCTGTACTACACTGTAATAGCGCTGTTATTCCACCTTCAACATCCTGTGGAATTTTGGGGTTTGTAATTTACTGAGGCCAAAGAGCTCTCTGGCTGAGAATTCTAAGTGCCCCTCCCTAAACTGCAAACCCCAGGAGTCCATAGGATGTTGAAAGTGGAAGAATAGCACTATAACAATACAGTGCAGAAAGACCCATGAAACACAACCCTTCCAGTGAATTGTGGTGACGCAGACTGGGCTGTCTTATGCAGTGTGTCCTTGCGCAACAAAATCCATAGCACTATGATGCCCACTGTGCAATGGGGCCCACTGCAAAATAGGCACGTTGCTTCTGACTCAGCTTGTGCAAGCGGTCCTGAAAACAGAGCTACCTCTCTGCTCCCTTTCTGAGAATACAGATGTTGTGCATCACGGCAATTCAGCTTTTTAAGTGTGTAAATTGGTTTACGGTTACATAAATACCAAACAGGATGTTTCCTGTGCTAAACAATCATGTTCAAATTTTGGACAAATTTGTTCTTAGCTACATGGTTTTTGAGCACTTTCTCACAGTCAGAAGAAAATTGCTAAAATTACTCATTGCTTCCTTGGAGAAGAACACTAGTGAAGAATTACATTCCTATTGCATTCATACAGAACAGAACTGTCTGTTCAGGGGCTGACTGAGAGAGGCATGTTCTCTCAAGAGCAACTGAGATTGATGCACAATGTGAGGAATATTTGATCACCAGAGTAGACAGGTGCTCATCCTCAAGAACAGGTGAAACTGAAAGGCCATTAGCCACGGTTACAGATTGCCCTAAGTAACACTGGGTTCTACTGCCAGGGTGCAGAAAAATCAAGTGCGTGAGTGGAGGGTGGCAACAAAAATGAATTCAAGCATGGCCCACTGAAAAAGACTTTCACTAATAAGTCCTTAATGATGAAGCAAATGAAATAAGAAAGATATTTGTAAAATGCTTCACATCTCTAGTAGCTTTACTCAACATCCTAGATTTAGAGAGCCAGCATGATGTAGTGGTTCGAACATTGGACTACAACTCTGGAAATCAGGACTCAGCCATGGAAACCCACTGGATGACCTTAGGCAAGGCACTCTCTCAGCTTCAGAGAAAGGCAAAAACAAACCCCCTGCTGAACAAATTTTGCAAAGAAAATCCTGAAATAAGTTCACTTCAACATCACCATAAGCTGGAAATGACTTGAAGACATACAACAGCAACAACAATAACAGCAGGAACAACAACAACAGATGTAAACATCTTTGGTCTTCCAAAAAGCAAGTGTTGGTACCTTTCTATCTATTTTGTTGTTGGGGAGACAGTAGTAACCATTGGCTTCCAAGTCAGTGGAGGTAAAATACATTGAACTAAATTCTTGTGTTAGTTCTGACTAGAGTAAACTCACTGAACCTTTTGAATTTACCAATGAACAGATTCACCATTCAACAATTGAATTAATAGGTTTACTTTAGTTTGAACTGACCAACAAGATTCCAGCCACTGAGTTGGAGTCTGAATTTTAAATGAGATTTCCATGGTGCCAAACTTATTTGGGCATTAGTTTTCAGCCTTCTGGATAGTTCCTTTAAAGTTCAGACTAAAACTCAAAGCAGAGTCACTGCCCATTGACATGGAAGCCCACCATTGTGGCAAGGGAGTAACAATGTCTTGAGCATTGCTTTTTCTAACTCAGCCCTCTGAGGAGTACAATAGCAATCAAAAATAGGGGGCCTTTTCATTTCCACATTTTAGACAACAGCTCCATCATCTTTTGCTGTCTTCAGCTTCTGAGAGCTGAAGTGGAAAACATCTAGAAGGCCAACATTTCCCTGTACCTACTGTAAGTGAACATCCCTACAGCAAATGATCTGAAAGTACTTGAGACTTTCCTCCTGCTATTGAAACTAAGCAGATCCAGTCACATAAATTGCATGGATGAATACATCTTGAGGTCGAGATAATCAAGGATAACATGATTAAATGGGCAAAGAATCTACAGCATGAAATTTTATATGAAAATTGGGAAAAAGCTTGGAGAAACACTAACAGATTCACTTTGTCTCAAGATTTGAAAGAAAACTACTTAAAGATGTTTTACAGATATTATTTAACTCCAGCCAAACATAGGTACATTCTATCATTTATGATGGACATGTTCAATGGCCAAAAAATACTGGTCAAAGATACAAGTTACTATATCAGAGATATTTCAGACCATGATTCCCCTGAATCCAGAGGTTTTTTCTTCTAAATATGACCCATATGTTTCAAAAAGAGTTTCTCAAGAAACATTGGCAGGTTTTACTATGTATGGTCTCTATTGCAAGAATTGATTTGCAAAACTCTGGAAATCCAGAGACATTCCTAACCTCGAATTATGGCTCCTCAGCCTAAATGAAATGAAAGAATACAATATACTACCCCACAAATTAACTGGAAAGTCAATCAACAAACTAGCAGAAGAACGGTTGCCAGTGACTTAACTACATAACTAAGAAATGGAATTTTTCCCAAGATAGAAAACAAAAAATAAAAGAATAATCTGACTATAATAAAGAGTAATGGATGGTGTTAGTAATATTCTTCACATTAGCACTTACTGAATTAAACTCTCATTAAAAACAAATGAACTACCCAGAAAAACAAGTACATATCCTACTATAGGGAAAATTCCATTATAACAATAACATATATGTTAAGTGCTGACTTTTACATTGATATTTCATTGAAAATCAAAGTTTTATAGTGATATGCAGTTTGATTGTAGACGAACAAGAAAAAATATAAAAAAAACTTATAGGGAATATGGAAAATCAGTAAAGGATAGTTTCTTTGGAAGTCCAAAAATAACCAAGAACAATGTCTTTGGTAATGGGTAAGAGGAAGTATTGGCAGAATGACAGAGGAGATCAGTGGGTATCATGTTGCAGAACTACAAATACACCCCTATTATCCCACAATATTTTATTTATTTGTACATTGTTTATATGTCTGTTATATATGTTTTGTATGCTCTCCCACAAGAGATTAATAAAAAAAGATTTTTTTAAAAAAAATGCATGGGTCTGGGAACCATCTGTAAGCTTCACTGAGCAATCCAAAGCATCGTATTGTCCTCAAAAGAAACCTAAGACTTCTCACAGGGAAAAGAAGATACTTCAGATGTGGCATACCAATAGCTGCATTTTCAATCACACCAAAGAAATATTACACATCAGCATCATTGGCAAGAGGCACAATTAAATGCATTTGGGACCATGGTTCCTGTAATTTAACTTAGGAAAAAATGATAACATTTTCTCAATATTTAACATTTATGCACTCAGGTACTTCCAGCCCCTTGAAGGACTGCCTTTATTTTTAGGATGTTTCCTTAAATTTTGGAGAGATACACGTCATCCAGTTGCATCTAAAATTGCATAGTTCCCTGCCAAAGAGCACTTGGTGGAAAGTCTGCTCTAGCTGCCAAGCCAGAAAGAAAGGCTTTATTAGGACACTGGTGATTTCAAATGCTTCTTTATTCATTTAAATGGACTGAAACAACACAAAACAGTTATTAAAACATAAAATGTCTTGTAAATATTTGGTATTGTGACATTATGATTATGATGCAGTTTTACAATTAAAGACACCTAAAAGTCTAACTTTTTGGAACCTCTTCTTATGTTGTACTTGGAACGTGGAATCATTCTTCCATTCACACTCTGACCTCAAATATAATGTTTAGACTCAGTCTTCTCTCTTCCCTGTGACCAGAGCCGGAAAAGAATAGTATGGAAAAAGGAAAATCAATATAAAACATGCAATAGCAGCAAAGTAATGAGACCCAGTGCACACATACAGCTGGGCTTCATGTGACATTCATGCATGCAAAACTCACTTAAGAAAATTCACAAATCATCTTCTCAGATCCCCTTCCGTTTCCTTTAAAATTTCTCAGATGTTTTGCCCAAACTGAAATCTTAACATTATCCTGGAGTTCAAATTAAGGTGAATACTGGAAGAACTCTAGAAACAACAGCCAGTGTGGTGCTGGCTGATCCTGAGTCAGTCAATCTCTCTCAGCCTGACCTCTCTCTCTGAACTGTTATGAGCAAAGTGGGGAGAAGAGACCAGTTTATGCCACCTTGGGCTCATTGCAGGAAAAACAGAATATAAATATAACAAAATAATATGTCTCTCCCCTTCTTCTCCAAAATTTGGCAGGCCTTTTTGAAAGCCTTTTGGCTTCTTTCAGAATTCCTCACATACATGGCTTGAGCAGAGCCCTCTAAATTCATTCTGAATTCCATTTATGTGAAATGTTCATCCAAGCTCTAATCCCCCACCTCCTTCCACTTGTAATAGTTCCCCACACATGATGAATAAGTTGTTCCACTCATGTGCCAAAAGCAGAACCTGTAATTTTGCATGTCACAGTTCAAGACACTTTGAGGTGGTTTGTGGTAATGTGAAAAAAAAAAATTGCTGGTTTTAGTTGAGTTGACTAAGGCAAATGACCTATTCAACACAAGCAAGAAGTTCCCCGTGGCCAAAAAAATAAAAATAAAAATAAAAGGGAAATAAAGACTCCCTTGAGTAAGTATGCTATGTACACCTGGCCGTAGCATTTGTTTGTTCACTTATAAACAAACAAGATCGCAAGCTGGCGTGCAACAAAATTACTTGGAAAGTTGAAAGAGCATGGAGCCTATTAAACACTTTTAAACCATCTAGAAAAATTTGAAATCAATAAAACAATTTAGAATCATATACAGTTTTGGAATGAAACCAGCATCATTGCCAATCAGCATACAACTAAAGGGCATTCCACAAAAGAGTAGCATAGCAGAGAAGACCCAGGCACTGGCTACATCCCTTCCTAATATCTTAAAATTAATGGTGCTGTCAGAGAAAACTTAGAAGACACTGCACTCAAAACACTGTAGCTGAATTTCATTGTCTTTCTGAAATCAGAATCAAACAGATACACACCTCCACTCAGGAAAAGTGGAAATACTATGTACATGCTACCCTAGTGTACTGTTTAGGCTCGTTTTCTTTTCTACGTTCACGTAAATGCACATAACCCTAACCCAGGCCATTTCCGCACGAGACTGTTACAGCGCTATGATTCCACTTTCAACATCCTATGGAATCCTGGGGTTTGCAGTTTCAGGAGGGGCCAGCTGGGATTCAACATTCCATAGGATGTTGAAAGTGGAATCATAGCACTATAACAGTCTCGTGTGGAAATGGCCTCAGACTGGGACATCACACATTTGGAGAGATTTAAACTCTTGGCATCAACTATATTTTTTATTTCTTTATTTAGCTCTGAATACACAGGGAGGGGGAAATGGAATATCAGTTAAATTTGTCCCACCTATGAAAAATGATCCCAATCTGGATCAGGGCTGCACATGTGTGCATAAATGTGAAAAAGAAACAGGTCCTAAACTGCATGCTATGTTTTTAAACATAGAACATAATTTAACCCCAAAGCCAGTGCCACCTAGTGACTAAACCTGGTAACTAATTGTACTATGTATTATACACAGAGATGCTTACAATATATAACTTTCTCATATTTGTTTTTTAATAGAGAGTCATCTATAGTCTATGCTAGGAAATCTGGAAACTGCCTTTTTAAAATATTTATATTGTCTTTGGGGGTTTCTTAGAACTTGATTTTTTTTTTCTTGTTATATTCTTCTTTTCTTTGTTTTTAACACCTATTTGTTGTTCCAATTTGTTGTTTGTTTTGTTTTATCTGTATGTATTTTGAAAACTTTTAATATTTTTTTAAAAAAATAGGTATTACTGGAAAGAAGCTGATAATGATAACCATCAAGATGGAGGCAGAAGGATCCATAGTTGCCTGCCACAATGTGCGTGCAATGTTTGTCTTCTTGCCAGAAGATCTCATCAACTATATCTACAGCAACTGAAAATCAGTAGCTTTTCTGTAAGAGAAGGTCAGCGCTACCTGTTGAGTCCCTTCAATGCATAGAGAACATGACAGAACACACTGGATAGAACACACTGAGGACTGATCCTACAGAACAAACAGGAAGAAACTTCCAAGGAAAATGAAGGGGACCACGACAGTGAGAAAGACCTGGAAGGACAGTCACTGTCAGCAGCAGATGATACAGAAGGGATTCAAAATTTCTCCAACGAAGTAACTGCTTTCTACATCTTCTACATCTTCATGAGGATAGCAGCAGTGAAGATGCCCAAACAGGAAATCAGAAACAAGGGATACTTGCATGCCAAGGAAGAAGTCAAGGGACCACTAACACAACAGGGAGAAAAGAAAGGTACTGGTGGTTGTGGACTTGTTGCTCAAGGGTACAGAGACACCCATGTGCCAGCCTGACAAGATGAATTGGGAAGTGTGTTGTCTTCCTGGTGCTTGTATCCAGGATTTCACTGACAACTTGCTAAAACTGATCAAGAACATAGCTCAGTTCGTCTACCTCCTTCTTCATATGAGTACCAATGACACTGCCAAGAACACCTTTGAGCAGATCACATCTGATGATGAAGTTTTGATGTTCTCCATTATCCAATGTATGTTTGCAATGTGCTCATCATAACAAATAAATAGATGATGATGACGATGATGACGATGATGACAATGATGATTAATGTGAAATAGATGGGGACACTGTCAAATGGATCTATAATTGGTTGGAAAACCATGCTCAAATATCATCAGTGACTGCACTTCAAACTGAAAGGAAGCAGCAATGGAGCTCCTCAGGGTTCTGTTGTAGAGTCATTTCTCAACCTTTTTTTTTTTTTAATCAATGATATAGATGACAGGGTGGAGGGAATCCTCATCAAGTTTGCAGATGACACAAAACTGGAAGGAGTAGCTCACACATTGGAATATAGAAACAGAATTCAAAAGGACCTAGATAAACTAGAAAATTGGGCAGAAATTAATACAAAATTCTACAGTTTAGCCACAAAAAAACAAACACACAGGTATGGAATGCACAGGTATGGTAGTACTATGTACAGAAAGGATCTTGGAATTTTTGTTGATCATGAACATGAGCCAGGAGTGTGAGGTTGCAATGAAGGAAGTGAATGCTATTTTGTCCTACATTAACAGAATCATAGTTTTCGAGTTGAGAAAAGTAAGAGTCCCACTGTTTTCTGCACTGGTCAGGCCTCATCTAGAGTACTGCATTCAATTCTGGTTGCTTCATTTTAAGAGGTAAATAGACAAGTTGGAACAGGTTCAGAGAAGAACAACAAGAACGAATAAGCACAGAGAACAAAGCAATTCAGTTTTGTGAAGAGAAGACTAAAGGGCAACATGGTTGCACTCTTTAAATACCTCAAGGGCTGTCAGAGCAGGAGGGGGCAGGACTGTTCTCTATTGCCCCAGAGGGTAGACCAGGTCTAATGGTTTAAAATTTCAGGACAGTAGATTTAGATTGAATGTTAGGAAGCATTTCATGGGCAGAAGAGTGGTTTGGCAATGGAAGCACTTGTGGTGAAATCTCCTTCTCTGGACATCTTCAAAAAGAAACTGGACAGCTGCCTGCTGGGAATGCTTTAGCTGAAGGTCTTGCATTGAGTGGAAGTTGGATTCTGTGGCCCATGAAGCCCTTCCAGTTCTATGATTCTATGATCGCAAGCAAAATGAACATTAGGTAATCCTAGAATTATAGAATTGTAGAGTTGGAAGGGACCACAAGGGCCATCAAGTCCGACCCCTGCCATGCAGGAACAACTAGCAACTAAAGCACTCCTGAAATATGCCCATCCAAACTCAGTTTAAAGACCTCCAAAGATGGACAGTCCCTCATCCTCCAAGACAATGTATTCTACTCTCAAACAGCAATTCCAGCAATAAAATTCTTCCCAAATGTTTAGGTGGAATCCCTTTTCTTGTAATATGAACCCCAAATTCAGAAAATCCAAAAATCCAGAGAATTCCTTCTGTTCCTTATGTTATAATTTTACCCCAACTAAGCAACTTGAAACTCCAAAATTATAGGATAAATTTGCAAGAGGGGAACCTTAAAAAAATGCTTCAATAAGATTAATGCCATCTCTTAATGGCAGGAACACTAAGCACTCCCTAAATGACTTCATTCAGGCCTGGGATAAAACAATAAAGGTTTCCAGCTCTCCACCTGACAACATCACCACCCACACCTAAGTCAAGGTGCCAAAGCCAAGTGATTCTGGCATGTGAGGCAGAAAACCTATGAGCACATCACTCCCTATGCCTAGCAATAAAAATGCAATAATAACAAATTGCCTCATGACCTCCAAAATCTATTGCTTGAGGTGGCTGCTTCATTCTCCTGAGCAGTAGGATCAGCCTGATTGCATTATCCTTGGATTTTACAGCAAATGTGAAACTTCTCTCTGAGATAAAGAATTTGAGGGCTTTTTGCAGAAGCCTATGCCTGCTATAATTTCTCAGAAACATTTCTTGGTTTCACATCTCAAGAAAAGTTCATGATGTATTTTGAGTCATTGTGAGAAAAATGAATTATGTAAGCTCTGCCAAGCACTTGATGCTCTTCAAGTCTTATTATATCAATGACACAAGAACTCTAACCATATTTGCCAAATTCCCTGTGGCCCTTAACTGAGATTTATGGCACTTTTGTGAGAGAACAGTGGGAGGAGAACCCAAAACAGTAAACGTGCCTAGTTTTCATTGACACCTAGGCCTCTGTATTTAAGGGGGAGAGTGCATCATCAAAGGGAAACATGAGCTTGCATGTGAATGCTCTGTCAAGAATGTAGTGGCATGAGGTGGAGTTCAATTTAGAATTGGCATTTATCACAGAATTATATTACTAAGTTATATGATGAAACAACTGAAACTACTGTGTCTGCTCCTCACAGGCAGCACACTTTAATTTCATACTAAACCCTAGAAGAAAAAAAATTATAGAGATGGTCTTCTGAAGTGATTCATGCTTTTGCAAAGAGAAATATGCATGTAATAAAATGTGTTCAAGATCCTTGGTTAACCTGATCTTTAGTCTGGAGTGCAAAGCTGTGCCGAATAACTTCAGCTCCATTTTGTTTGTCAAATATGCATTATCATCAGCATCATCTTCAGTAGAACCACTGAAGCACACTGTCCTTTATTCAGACAACCCGTTCAGAAGATAGTGTGATTGATGATAAGAAAAGTTCTAAGAGGAAGAGGAACAGGGTCACATGTTCTCTGTAATTATCAGAGTACAAATCATCCACCAGGGCACTGGAAGGTAATCCCAGTGTCAAGACCTGAAATGGATCTAGACAACCAGTTTCATGCACAGATGGATAGATTCAAGGAAGCCACAACCCTGAATCTGCAAGATCTATTCAGGGGTGTTGATAAAAGGGTATCTTGGAGGTCTCTAATTCATTTTGTTGTTGCTGTGAGCCTTCAAATAATTTCCAATTTATGGTGCCCCTAACATGAATCTATCACAGGCTTTTCTGTGCAAGATTTGTTCGAAGGAGATTTGCCCTTGCCTTCCACAAAGGCAGAGAAGGTGTGTTTTTGCTCACGATCTCCTAGAGGGTTTCCATGCTTTACTGGTGATTTAAACCCTCCAAGTGTCCCAGGGCAACACTAAACCATTATACCACAATGGCTTCTCTCATTCATAGGATCACTATATGTCAAAGTCAACTTGATGGCAGTTAACAACAACAAAACCAGTTTCATGAATCTCTTGGCAAAGGAATTATTTTATGTATCAGCAGATACCCCACCCCATTCCATAAATTTTTCTGTAGATTCAGTGCTCCTGAAGTAGTTTTATGGGGCATACATAGAAGAAGAGGCCCATGTGATGGGAAAGCTAAGAGATGGGGCTCCCCTGAGACTGAGGGACAAGTGCAGTGGACTCAGAAAAGAGAAGCCAAGAAAAGGTGACATTAAGAAGGATGACTTGCAGGGAAAGGGCATCAGATCTGAGAAACAAGGAGCTAAGAAGCAGACTTTTAGAATGTTCTGGACTTCCTGTGGTTGTTTAATGGTTTATATTTTAAACTGCTTTAAGTTTTATAATAGTATAGTTGTTTTTTAATTTTGTCTACCGTGAATTTTACTGTGAATTCACAGTATACAACAGGCTTAGAACACTTAATTGCTTTAATTTCTATAAGCCATCTTGAGTCCCAGGCCATTTCCACACTACACTGTTATAGTGCTATTATTCCACTTTCAACATCCTGTGGAATTCTGGGGTTTGTAGGTTACTGAGGCCCAAGAGCTCTCTGGATGAGAATTCTAAAGGCCCCTCCCTAGACTGCAAACCCCAGGATGTTGAAAGTGGAATAATAGCACTATAACAGTGTAGTGCAGAAATGGCCACAGACTGAGGAAAGGGAGGGATATAAACAGGAGGGGGTTATGTTGAAGGAAACTGAAACGGTGTGTTCTGTTGCTGCAGCACTGTAAACTGGTGACACAAAATGGGACATTTGAAGGACCAGAAAGGAAAAATCAGCTTCCAGAAGGGGATTCCAAGTAGCGGATTTCACATACTTATACTTCAGACTAACCAGGCAATTATTATAAAAGTATTTTCCATTTTGTTTGGAAGTCTTTGCAACACTTAATAAGGGAAACATAGTGAATCTTCTTAAGTAACTTCTATTTATCCAAAGTGTAGAAGCCTAGATTAAAATGAAAAATTTTGGTCTTAAATGGAATTTTTTTAATGGGAACCCTTGAAAACAGGCGCTGTGCTTTCTTTGGATTTATATGTGGCCCTGCAGATGTTGGTTTACTGTAGTGCCAATCAGGATGATGAGAGCTGTATTCCAACAACATAGGTTTCCCAGGCCTGCTTTATATCCATATATCCATGTGGCATATTGAGTCAAAAGGAAGCAGAGCTGAGGGTGGGGATTTCAGAGATAGAGAGAAAGCCTTTATACAATCCCTTCTTGGGCTTGCAAATATATATAGCTATCTAGAGTAGTGGTTTTTAAGTGCCAGATTAAGCTTTTGGGAGACATAGGTTCGAATTCCCACTCAGCCATGGAAAATTGATAAGCGAATGTGGATAAGTCACATACTCTCTCAGTTTCAGGGAAAGGCAATGACAAACCATTTCTGAACAGATATTGGCAATAAAACTCTGTGATAGTTTCGCCCTAGGGTTGCCATAAGTCAGGAACAACTCTAAACCAAACAACAACAAATGTAAAATTCTATAATATTACTATGTAGGCCTATGAAATGATTGACTCCAGCAAAGATTAGTCACAAGTACATTAAACCCTACTGAACCAATGAAACAAGCAGACCATGATTAATTTATGTTCCTTCTCTGCTAATTTCATATACAGCTAAGTGCAGTTGCACAGGGACTAAGTCTACTGTCTCCCATGGCAGAGTTAGATTAGTAACAACTGTGGGCCTAAATCCTCCTAAGACTGCATGCAACAGATTAGAGAGCTGCTAAATCAAGCTAACCAGTTAATATGGCATCTGTTATTCCCTCACACACATCTGTGAGGGTGTGTTTGGGGTGAGGGATAATAAGAAAATCACATTTTTCGCTGAAAATTTCATCAAGTCTTTTAGGTTCACTAGAGAACCATAAGTTTAGGCTTTCCTTCACTAGTAGGCTTTTGTCCAAGCCAAAGCTATTGTTGCATTTAGTACTGGGTTACGCTTTCAGGCTTTGATGCCTTACATGAAGGAGCCTCTCAGTGAGGAGTTTTGAAAAACTTGGCTCCTATTCCCCTCTCCCTAGATACCTTCAGAGGACAGGAGGGTTAGCAAATCTGTTGAGTGAAACCTATTAATTGAGGCAGGCAGAGTTACAGTGACTCTGGGGTTCCATACAGAACCATGCCATAAAAGCACCAAAGCACTTTAAACCTATCAAACAAAAATATGACTATTGCTGTCTCTCTGGCCTCTGGTGATTTTGTGTAGTAGATACCCCTGATTGCCACTATGTAGTTTGCATGTGTGTGTATTTTATATCAGAAAGAAAGGACATTGGCTGATATATATGTCCAATGTTATTAGACATACATACCAGCTGATGGCCTTTCTTTCTGGGGCTAGTGGGAATTGCAGTCTATCACATCTGGAACAAACTAAGGAAAAGCTGAGGTGTATAATAATGTAGAATGTTTTCCATTGAACACATTAGTCTCAATCCTGCTTCCTTTCAGCATACTGCATGTGGATCTATTCTATGCTGAGACATATGCACCCTCCTCACTTTAATGAAAAAGCACTGAAACAAATAAAATGCTCTGAAACAACAACAATAACATTCCTCATTTGTAATGTTTAATGTTGTAAATATCATTTCTGTGTTCCTTTTTATAATGTCTTATGTTGTAATCATTATGATTTTATTCCTTATTTAGAAGAAGACTAAGAGAACACATAACATAGACTAAGAGAATACTAAGATAGAGGTTGAGAGAAAAGTGACTTGCCCAAAACCACATAGAAAGATCATGGGGAAATATGAACCTGTTGCTGTCTGGCTCACAGATCACTTCTGTAGCCCGTGAGATCAGTTAACATCTTCCCTGTAGGCAAAACATCCATTTTGCAGAGAAACAGCAAAAGTACAAGGCAAAACCAAATGATAATCAGATGCAGTAGAAGACAGAACTTCTTAACAGCTGATAACAGAGTAGAGAAAGACATTCTGTGCCTTTTTTTGTTACTGAGCAATGTGATAAGCTGTATCTGCCTAATTCTCTCTTCAGTCGCTCTACTTCAGGAAGCCTTCTTCCAGTCCTTTGCAGCAGTATACAAGATCTGAGTGTACAGGCAGAAGAGGTACATTGTAGAGACAGTCTTGGCCAGTACACAAACTAGGGGCTTCAAGAAATGAGGAAATAGAGCGGTGTTTGTTGAGCAGTATTCAGTGCTCCTGTGACCTCTCCTATTTTGAGCCGCAGTGTCTTAAATCTCTGATAGTCATTATGTTTGCTAACCTAGGAGACACATTTCATATCTATACTCCACATGAACTGACTCAGGAAGCATATAAAAATAAGATTCACATCAGGGAATTCCCTCAATCACGATTTCATATGAGATACTATACAGAGTGAGCCCCCGACTAAGAAGAGGAAAGTCCAGAATTAAAGATATGTCACTGATATACAGCAAGAATTGGAGGTATATCAGTGAACACCAATGTCATGATCATCCATACCATGCTGAATTCTGTGTACAGATGTGAAAGCTGGACAGTGAAGAAATCTGACAAGAGTGGGGAGAATCAATTGATTAGAACTGCAATGCTGGAGGAGAGTTGTACAGGTACCATGGACCTCCAAAAATATAAAATGGTTCTAGAGCAAAGCAAGTCTGTCTGAACTGAAATTGCAAATGAGTAAATGAGGCTATCACACTTCAGGCATTTTATGAGAAAACATAATTAATTGGGGATAAAACCCAATAATGTTAGGAAAAACTGGAGGTGGTAAAAAAGAGGAAGAGTGTATCACATGTTGGTTGACTGAATAAAGGAAGCCAAGATCCTGTGTTTGCAAGATCTAGTAAGGGGTCCTCTGGGAAGTCTCTCATTCCTAGGGGCACCATAGGTCAAACCTAACTTGATAGCACACAACCACAACAAGCCCAAATTAGGGACCAATCCAGAAATATAAGGAGAAACCCTGTCTGAAAAATTATAATGTTCCACTTTTCTGTATCAGGAATAAAATAAGAAATGGTTTTTATCACCTAGCTTCATTCTCACCTTCCAAAATATTTTTTTGGCGTCTGTTGGAAACATAATGGGTTACACCTTGGCTGACCTGGCAATCTTACATTCCTGTGATTGGTTAGAACTGCCCCTGATGTACAGGAGCCAAAACCACAGTTTTGTTGGCAAATTGCATTGAAGGGAAGTGCTTCCTTTTTCTCTCAGGTATGAAGCTGCAAGGTTTTTCACATAACAGATCACTGCAGATATGGAAGAAAGCCAATCAGGAAGCTGCTAAGATACTCAGACATTCCAGGTGAAGCACTGTATGAAGAACATGACAAAGGATTCTTTCTTCCATAGACAACTGTTTTCTTAAAAAGTGGAGAAAGACTATGAAAAGTCTGTACAAATATTTTCTGATTGAGACCCCTCCATGTGAGAAGTCCAGTCCTTGTTTAGTTTTTCAAATGAGGTCATCTGGAGTCCTGTTTTCTTTAAAAGTCAAACTGATGTCATCAAAGAAACATGTCAAGGCAGCAGGCTTTCTTGAGTTCACAAGTGTCACCTCCGCTCATTAAGGAGACTGCAAATTTATGAGGTGCTCAAAAGGGTTAATAGGCAAAGGTAAAGAAAAAAATATTTTCTTCTCGAAGACAAGAAAGGTTTTTCACGCCTTGTTTCCAAAAAGACACTTCTGTCATTACCCACAAAGATCCCCAAGGCTTGCTGATTTTTGGTCTAAATGTGACAAAATTGTCCTACACAGTTTCCTCCCTCTGCTTATGCACACTATGTCTGTGAGATTCCCTTAGCATTGGAAGGAGGTATGAGAGTATCAGTGTGTCCCTCAGGCATGTCAGGAACCTGGGCAGCAGGATGGATTGAGCCTGAGGAAAGCACCTTTCTCATTGCTTTAGCCCACGAGGACTAGAGAGAGGCTGTAGTCCTCAGCACCATCTTGACAGTAAATGATCAAGGGACCAAAGGACTGAGTTCAAAATGTATCGCCCCTCACATAGAAAAGCTCATCAGTTTTAACATCTATCTGGCAGGCAGATACAACATTGTCCTTTGCATGCTGAGAATGACTGTACCTATTGCATTTGGCCAAACAAGGTGAAGGAAAATTGCATTTCAGTTAATTTTTACCAAGAGTCCATTTGTACCAAATGTCACAAAATTTGTACCATGTGTACCAAAAGTCACACATTTTTTCATAATTAGAACAGAAAGAACTTAAAGTTTAAAATATTTTAATGTAAGAAAAAACAGACAGATTTTCACATCCCTAGAAGGAAACATGGGCAAGAAGGAAGTGCTCTCATATGAGGCATACCTCAAGAGAAATTTGACTGAGTTCTCCCCCCACACCCATCACATATATTTCTTGGATAGCAAATTCAGCCATCCAGCATTACCAAAACAATGACTGTTGAAAAAGTCCCATTCCTTCCACTAGCATATTTTTTGTGGTCTTATCTGTCTTATCTAATTAGATAAGAGAAAGCTGATTTCTTCAATCTAGGGCCAAGAAGCCACATCCTCATCCAAGATTCTCAAGGGCTGAATTCTTCTACCCACAGTACCTGCCTTCACTTCTATCTGCTCCTTGCTCCTTGACCAGAAGGAGCCCATTCTCCAGAGACAAAGAATCCTTTCAGCACTGAAGGTGAGGAGGGCATAATTAAACTCACACAGCTCATGGTTAAACTATGAAATCTGCTGTCAGAAAACATAATTGTGCTGACAACTTGGTTAACTTTACATGGAGACTGGATAAATTCACAGAAGATGGTGCAACCAGTGGTTACTAGTCATGAAGAGCAGATATTTACTCAATATCAGAAGCAGTGTGCTTCTGTGGGCCATTTCTACACTGCACTGTTATAGTACTATTATTCCACTTTCAACATCCTGTGGAATTCTAGGATTTTTAGTTTACTGAGGCCAAAGAGCTCTTTGGCTGAGAATTCTAAAGGCCCCTCCCTAAAATGCAAACATCAAGATTCCATAGGATGTTGAAAGTGGAATGATAGCAGAATTATAGTGTAGTGCGGAAAACAAACAAGATAGTGCTGTTTTACTCATGTCCTGCTTGTGAATTTCTCACAAACAGAAATGAATAGAATGCAAGAATGAAAACCTCTTGGTGTGATCCAGCTGGGCTCTTCTCATATTCTAATGTGCTGGCCAAATTCTTCACACTGCTTCAAGATAGCAGTGCAGCCCAAATCCAGCTGACATGCCCAATAGTCAAAGCACACAACTAGCGATCCCACCACTCACATAATCTTTTCTACCACTGAATTAAGGGATACATCATAGGCCTCTGGGCTGTATTTCACCACTGAAAAGGCTATGGGAAGGAGTACCTGACCAAATCCAAGACATCATCTTAGACACTACTGTTTGATGATGGGAGAGGAAGAATGCAACCTGCAAAGTAGTCTCTAGTTGTTTTGGTCAGATTAGGTTAGGTTAATAATCTATCCATTTCCAAAAAACACATGGCAAGGAACAAAACAAAAGCAAATGTACTGAATCATGCCAGACTAATTCAGCAAAGGAGCTGGAGTTGTACAAGACAGCTTGGTTAATTTAGTCTTTTCATATTTCTAATTTCAGTCTGGGGTTTGCTGTGTCTTCGAGGAGAGGGTATTCTATACATGGAAGGTAGCTATAAATAACCTTTTACCACTGATTGGAACAAAGAGCTTTAATACTCTGCTGCTTTTCACTAATCACAGCACACCTGGGTTTCAGAAGAGTTTCAGAATTCACTTTATAACTATCCATGATTCTTTCAGCAGGTTATTTAAGGTCACAAGAAGCTAGCAAAATTAGCAGTCCCAACTTAGTTCTGTCCTTTAACAACTACAAATGTGAAATACATAGGCCTAAATCCAACTGCTGGTCCCAAACTGATCAGAAGCATTAAATCAATGGAAACTTGGAACTAACATAAGTGTTGATTTATCATTAATTTAGTGATTCTGCTCCAGGTTGGTCTGAATTTAGGCTGTATTGTGATGTTATAATGTTGTAAGTTTCTCCAGTCTTAACTTCTAATTTAAGGACTGCTTTTGTGATGAGAAGGAAACCTGAGATGAGACAATGTCAGATCAAGTATTTGGCGCAGGTCAAGAGAAAACAGGAGGAGATGCAGGGAGCCTTGTGTCATATCTAACTCCAATCTCTCCTCATCCACACCGTCTCCTCCAAGTGTTCATTCTACACACGAAGGAGCAAGCAGAATGAAACAACTACCTTTGCCCCAATGGACCTGCCCCAACTTTGCATAAAGTCATAGATCTGCAAAGAGCTATTCCTGAGCATGTGGAGTACCTCTGCAGTTACTATAGCTTTCTGTGGGTAAGCACTTTTTTTCAGATATCTTTCTGAATGCTGCACTGCTGAGTACAGGGCCTAAGGGTCACACTGAGGGCTAGAACAGAGTGTATGCTTCCCACTGCCCCATTTAGTCTATTCATTAAAGAAACACCTGAAGAGGTTGCTGAGAATTATCTTCCTAGGTGATTTCTGAAAGGGAAGCTATAAATAATCCCATGTATAAATCATCTTCACTCACAGACAGAAGAGAAGAAGCCAAGTATTCCAAACACTCCATTACCTATAACCACTTAAAGTTAGGCCTGCATTCACCTGATAAGACTAATACAGCCCTCAGGTTGTGTTTTGTGTTCTGTCAAGTGCTTGGCAATTTCCTGACTACTGTTTTCAGAGTCTCAAAGAGGCAGCAAAACAGCCTCTAGCTGACCACAATACATGTCTGGTAGATTATATTGAGATGCTGAATTACAGGTTATGCAGGCCTGCTAAAATCTGTTGAGCAGATGGAAAGTGGAATCAGGTAGAAATTAATAGTTGTGTTATGACGATAGGAAGACACAAATATGGAAATTGCCACTGTCCAACAAAATTATACTTTTACAATCCCACTGGACCAAAGTGAATGGATTACTTCTTATCTATTGGCAACTAGTGTTTAGTGTTTTTACCAATAATGCACTAAACAGAGCAATTAGGAGATTAGGTACAGCTTTTCACCCAATACTTTCTACTGGTAGACCTTTCAAAGGAGATGAAAGGAGCTGGGAAACTTAATCCTTTTCTGTTTCATTTTGAACACTGACATCCTGTAGGCTCATTATAACAGATATACAATCAAGATATATCAATATACAGCTGACACAAAGTGTTACAGATTTCCATTATTATTTTAGATGAAATTAGTCAATAGGAAAACAAGTTATCTCATGGAAATGCAGTATGTTTATTCCCTCTGCTAACAAACCCATCCTCCAATAATTAAAATGAAGAGATTTCTTTAAAAAGAGGGAAATAATTATCTTAAAGAACTGAGTTCAAAGAATGAGCTATGTTTGCGCCCTTTGTTAACTTTTCTGATATATTTGTCTTTGAAAAATCACTGCTATTGGCATGTAGGTCATAATCCAATTGAGTGCTTGATATGGATGCCCATAATTTTATCCAGGATCTCTGAACTCCTTCCTCCCCAAGCAACCTCCCCTTGTAGGCAGAAATCCTGTTCCAGAAGGACAATGCTTCTGTCAAAAACAGTGGGATTCACCAAGTTACATCTGGCTAATATATCAAGAAGTGAGCTGTAGACTCCACAATACTTGGATGAAGGCATTTCATCATCAATTCAGTTTTGGATAAGGGAGGATGATATTGGATTCAGGATGCAGATGATTATACAAAGGCACTTCAGGTAAATTTAAGGACAGCTTTGTCATTCCATGCTTTATTTATGTATAAATAGAGCTGGCATGCTTCTGTTCAGTGTTTCAGCAGCCACCTATGCTCTTTTTCTAACATACTGCATTCCATTTTTTCCATCCTGTTTTTCTATTTTCTCAGTCCTCCAACAGTCATCCAGCATTACATGGTCAGTGGGCCTCCTGGGAGTTCCAGGAGAGGATCCTTAAAAAGGACTGGTTGTTGTTGTTGTTGTTGTTTTCACTTAAACCTTTCATTTCCCTAAGCCTACTGAGTCCTCCCTCCTGTGTGTAGATCAGTGGTTCTCAACCTGTGGGTCCCCAGATGTTCGTGGACTTCAGCTCCCAGAAGCCCCAGCCACTATGGTCAATGCTCAGGGCTTCTGGGAGCTGAAGTCCACAAACATCTGGGGACCCACAGGTTGAGAACCACTGGTGTAGACGGTGCTGTTTTTCTACAAAGAGCTGTTGTGTGTATACATATATTCTCACCAAGAAGATTCTAAATATCATAGGCAGTAATTCTCAGCAGTACTGAGAATTATGCTTTGTTGATGAGTTCTAAAGGATAGAGTGGTCTATACAATCCTTAAATTGAGGAATTGAGACAACCTTCTGGTTTGAAATTCAGGATCAGTTTGGGAGATTTTGACCAAATATTTAAGGATTCTGAGCCCTATCATCAATCTCCTATAAGAATTACAACAGATTTAATTACTAATGGAGAGAATCAAAGTTATTGAAGAAACAGTATTAATCAAGTTCTGTATGACAGCATTGTATACTGCCTCCCACACTTACATAGGCAATGCATGTGCTCTGCTTCTAAGCTATATGTACTCCATTGATATATTTTTACTTTGTGCCAATACAGATGCTCTCTTAACTTAAGTTAAGTTGAGTTGAGA
Organism: Iguana delicatissima; assembly: GCA_948472985.1. Classification (NCBI taxonomy): domain Eukaryota; kingdom Metazoa; phylum Chordata; class Lepidosauria; order Squamata; family Iguanidae; genus Iguana; species Iguana delicatissima. Next base: position 620,137 of record CAOKZL010000987.1, on the reverse strand, counting down.
CTGAATAAATGCATCATACTGCATCACCCAAATGCAGATCCAGCATCTAGCAGCTCCTAAAGTCTTCTACACAAGGGAACAGAAAGTAAAAGGGAAGCCAGGAGAAATATTTAGTCAGACTCAATGACGTGGAAGAAAGATGAAGTCTGGCTCAAGCAAGAGAGACTTGGATTTTGTGCTTTGATTTGCACTGCTTTAAATTGCTAACACATGTACTGATAACATTAATGATGAGGCACATGACATAGGAAGAAGTGAATCAGTGTGCATTTCAGTTTCTCCCACTTTGGACTCAGCATTGTTCAGATTACACTTGCTCGATTGCAATCGGATGTTATCAAACTGGTTTTGCTGATTTTTCACCCCAAAGTATGAGCTAAAATTTCGTTCCCAGGCGGATTTGCTGTAGAAGGCCTTTAGGTTTGTTTGTGTATATCTTAGAAAGGTTTGTTACTGACACTGGAGATGATTACATTGTTGTGCTTAGCAGAGGAAGACAGGCCAAAAAACGTGATCAGGAATGAATGCCTTGATGTTTGAAATGAAATCACTGGGAGCCAAGTTCCAGTTTAAATTCTAATGTTCTCAGAGGGAAAAAAAAAACCTAGACAGGAGATCAAGATCTTCCGATTTCCACCTGGATGGGCATCTTATAAACTTCTGTCTTTGTTTAACATCTTTCACACTGGATCTTCCATTCTCATTCTTTTATAATGAACCTTGTGCCAAACTGGCCAGGTGAGATGGAGTAGAAACAGAGTAAATATAGCTGGTTACCAAGGAGATGAAAGAGAATATCTCCATCATTCTACTTGAGAACAATTTACAAAAGATTCTTTTTTAATGCAATGCTATCAGAAGTAGAATATGTGAAGTACACTTCATGGAGTATCTTTCATGTTTAAGAGGTTTTGATTCTATGTTCTAGCCTATACAGGTGCGGTATTTGGATATGAGCTGGTACATAGGGCAAGAATATTTAAAACAAGGTGGTAAACCCATGGGATGCCTTGTGTTGTTAGCCTAGAACTTTAAGCTACAGATGAGACGTAATTCATTTGGTTCAGTTTTTCACATTGTTCTCATGCAAGATGGGCTCCAAGATCTAGCTGAGACCATGGCAGCAGAGACCATGCAATCTAAAAGGGTCAGAGATTCAAACCAGAGAATGGATAATTCAGCTAAGGGAGAATCAAAGGATCAGAGGCAGTAGCATAAATATGAGTTGTTGAAAATGAACCAAAGATGAGGCTGACAGGAAACAGAACTGGTAGTACGTTATGTTTCTAGTCATCTTCCTTGTACAGACCCAAAACATTCAAAGGTGAGCTTTGGAGTGCTCAACTATGTGTACTTTGTCAAAAGTCCTCTTCAGAAGGAGGTCCTTGCTAAGGACGAGACCCTAACTCATAAGGAGTATTTCCTTTCATGTGGGATCCATCACATAACCAACAACCTAGCCTTCATTTTTTTTCCCATTTGTATTTTCTTGGGCTGGTAGAGCCCTGTCCCTTGGCTCACCCTTGCCCTGGAATCTTCAGTTCATATCTGAAGGAGAGCTTATGTAGCAGGGGAATTTCAAAAATGAACGAAACTTTTTCTTGCTATCTGATCTAAAAGACAATTGGAATGCAATTATCTTGTAATTTTTGTCCTTCTCAGAATTTTGTGGTGCAGTTTTCCAATCTCCAAAATGTACAAAGGCACATTTAATAGGAGAAATTGTGTATCAAAAGGCGTATGTTTCACAAAAGTACTTGTGTTTAATAGAGGAAATTGTGACAAAAAATCATATGAATTATAATGGACAGGAAAATAAATATTTGTCTGCACACTTAAAAATAATGAACTGATGCAGAAACAGGAGAGGACAAAGCTCTGTTATTTTTCTATAAAAAGGAATGTTTTATGGAAGGCAAAACAAGTGACTTTAGTCATCCCTTAATCCATCAGCCTCAGCTATCAAGGCCATTGATCCCACATACTTTTTCTGAGCTATTAAGGTTAGGTGCAAGAAGTGTCACCATAGAAAGGCAGCTGCATGAGAAAGGTGCCATATAAAAAATGCTCCTTGTGGTCAATTGCTGTCATGTTCATGAGTCTGTGTTCTGCAGAGTCTTGGGAGACAGGGATGGTGGGACTATTGAAAGGAAGAGAAAGGGGGGAAGTCTTGCTTACATCAGGTCATTTGTATACATTTAAATTTGGAGCCAATACGAGATCACAACATATATAAAACCAACACATCTGTATTAACCAAACTGTACTTATAGAACTTATGACTATGAAAAAAGGATATTTTTTTAAAAAAAGAAAATATGCTTTTTAAAAAGCAAATAAGTTGCATAGATAATATTTAGATAGTGCAGCTATCATGGATCTATTATATATAGTGATGAAAAATTGTTACAATGTACTATGTATTTAAGCATTTTTGTTCAGAAATACCCTTGGAAAACAGAAGTAAGCTCAAGATTCAATGAGCAGTGGCAGCCAGTGATTTCCACATTGGGGATAGGTGCATGAGTCCTCTTTGGGTTTTAGTCCAAACTTTAAAGTAGCTGTCAAAAGTGCTGAATCCTATCTCCAAAATAGATTCAGAACCTTGGATAGTTCCTACAGATTGCACAAAAACTCAGAATTGCTCCAACACCCCACTAATATCAAAGCTGCCACTGGCAATTTTCTCAAAACAAAGACCCAAGTCCCATTGCTAGTATCAACTATAGTAGACCAGATTTATATAAGTGCTGACATACTATTCAGCAAGTGTTTCAATGGATCAGCTCTTGCAGGGATAAGCACTTGGATTTAGACCAAAATGTATTCTCTATAGATATTTTTCTCATCTATCTTTTGTAATTTACAGAATATCTTAAGGCAAGGTAAAATGGTGAGTCCTGCCTCACTCACAGAAGATAAGGTGGTGATGTGGTGAAATAAAGGAGAAGGCAAACAAGGTTTACTTTCCTTTGTCTTTGGTAATACCCCTTGAAGTTTTCACTCCTAATCTCCAAACAAGCTTGGGTTCAACTGATCTACACTGCCATCCCTCAAACAACTACTGGCACTGGGAACAGTGCTGCCATGATCTGTCCGTAAGTGTAAACTTGAGCCTCCAGGTCAGACCTGGGAGTAAGGTTTTCCATGCCAATTTTTATTCCAATATTTCCTTGACCATTTCTGAGATCATCTATTTATCATCACAGGGAGCTGTCAAGTCCCAAAGAACAGTTGTATGTTTGATTACCCATCTATAACTGGCAACACTGTTTTACAACACAGATGGTTTTACAACCATCTATTCTGTGCTATCTCTCGTGTTACAGCTACATGATGTATCAGAGTCAGTTATACCCTTCTCTCTTCATATCATTGGAAAACTGCATGAGGCAAGATGAGACATACCCTCTATGCAAGAGCAGTCTTTAGTAAAACCAAACAAAGAAAATCAAAACTTTTCTATGATATAATGCAGTTTTCATATGTCATCAAATTCTCTGAACCTATGCAAAAGCACTGTAAAACCTCTGATACATCCCTCATCTGAAAAGGCAGGCATATTAAATCTTTCCATTATTCTCTTTCAGTACATTAAAGTTCGTTTCAAAATATCAGTACAGCTGCTCCATTCCTCCTCCTCCTCCTCCTCCTCTTCTTCTTCTTCTCCCTTAGGGCAAAACTAGACAATACATCTAGAATATTGTAATATCACACAATTGTCTTCATGTGCACATCTTCCATTTAGCATGATTTATTTTGTGTTTGGTCATTGGACGATAAGCACAGACTTAATTTGCAAATAATGTCATATGTGTGTTTGAGTCCATATGAAATCCTGCAGGAAAAGAAGAATGTCCTTCGGGAAACCTGTAGTGAGGAAACGAGAGGGTGGGGAAAGATCTAACACACTCATCCCTCTATTCTTTTGTTCTCATTTACTCTCTTCTAGAGCAGTTCTTCATTTCAAAATAAAAGTACAACCAAGCTAAACTTCCATGCAGTTTTATGCAAGCTGTAGTTTGGATTTGAACTGCAAAAGGCCATTTCTAAGAGCTTTTGTTGGGTACTTTTTAATATTTCAGAAGCACTAAATGCAAGTAACAATAGATTACTGACAAAACATGTTTTGACTGGCTGCAGGTCATATATTGGCTATTTTCAACACTATGGAACAGCTTAGCCTCTGCATTTCCCTCTTTCTTCCCTACTAGTTCTTTCTAAGGGCATTTACTAGAGCTTGAAAAGGTTACTACTTAAGACCCAGACAGTATGGCCACTGGAGTAGTAGTTTCTGTGATCAGTAGTGCTAAATAGCATATTTTCCAGCCTTTAGCAGTTTCTAAGCTCTGATTCTTATAGTCTTATAGACTTGGAGACAGAAAGGAGATGTTTTTTCAGTGCTCTGTTCTATCATTCTATAATTTGTTGTGTTGTGTTTAACTGCCTACCTTAATTTTATTTTGTGAATCACCTGGAGAACTTTTTCATTATAATGCACCATAATGCAGTTATGGATGGCTGGATGGACAGACAGAGAGAAAGGGAGACTGGTATGGTTGACTGGAAATCTGCTCTGTAAATTATGAGATAGAACTCAGTGGAATGGAGAACAGAATCAATTGTGAATATACCACATATCCTGGGAAAATAATTATTTGCAGCACCCCACATAGAGCTGATGTCTGGTACACACATGTTCTGTCACTTCACTTCACTTGATTAGGCATGAAACACTTGATGAGCAGCAGCTGAACTAATCTCCTGATCTCACTTTAAGCAGTATGTCACGAAGGTGGCACAAGCATGCTCAACTGGCTGTGCTCTCTGATCTCTGAGAAACATAATAATCAATTGTGAATTGTGTATGTATGAATCTCAGCTTTTGTCTGCTCCATGATTAAAAGCCCAGTTGCTATGTTGTACAGAACTGATTTTATGAGAAGTTCATTTGGAGAGCTGGCAAATGGCAGCAACTGGGTAACAGCTGAGGAAGTTGCTGAGGAATCTAGCTTGACAAAGGGCACCTAGCTAGCTGTTCATTTGTTGAGAATGTTACCAGGCTGTACACTCCCACACTTTGATATGGTTTATTGGTGAAATATGAGTTAATTGAGAAGATATATTACTTAGCTTTGATATAAAATGCATCCTGATGTCACTCTGCACATGAGGAAGACGCTGGCTGAACACACGCACTTCAAATTTGGTCAGAGACCCCTCCTTTAGGCATAGCCAAGTCATAGTCAGGAAATCATCAGGTAACTCCAGAGATAATAAGCTTAAGCTAGCTGTAATGACTCTGCTCTTGGACAATAGTGACAGGGGAGTTCCCACCAAACCACTGATTGTTTCAGCCTTTCAACCCTTCTTCCCACCCGTGAATGTCCTCATACCTGTTCAACCAATACAGAGCTATCATGGCATCCATTAATTCACTGTCACCAAACACTAAGATTGTTAAATCAGTTTGGACCTCATTGTCCATTCTGCAAACTCCATTGTTTACTCAGCCAGAGATCCATTCACACCCATGCCGTCCAAGTAGAAATTGGGTATACCCGCCCCCCGTTTTGAGCAGCTAGCTCACAGTACCTTGCTTGGTGGTAGCCATGCTGTCACTGCAATTCCTGAATGAGTACTGTCCTAACGAGCAAGTCTAAGCCACATTGCTGTTTCTTCGCTGCTCTCCAGATTGGTAAATATCGCCCTCATTGCCCCTAAAACCTCTCTGTCAACAACTTTCCTTCCTTTCTCTTTCAGCTATCCTTGTGTGATTGTGTGTGTTCTTGTGTCTCGCATTTGTGATTGTTAATTCCTTGAATAAAATACATTTCAGTTTATGTTTGAAACTCTGGCTGGTTCTTCCCTGTGCGAGAGTCCATAAACATTGGTGGGAAGATCTTGCTAGTTTGCCCCCCTTTCACAGGCCTTCTAATTTTGTGCTAATAATTCTCCACCTTTGCATGAAGATACCTTAATCTTGAGTGGATCCCTGAGTTACTCACGTTTTGGGGTAACAAGAAGGCATTTGAGCTGACATAGTTCTGTAGTCCTTTAAACAGATAATTCTTGTGGTTAATGTCTGCTCATTTGGAAAAGAAACAGAGTCACACAAAGATTATAACTAAACAGGGGTTTTTCTGGGTATACAGAAGTATATATTTGAAACTTAAAAGAAAAATGAAATTGTAATCCTTCCCGAAGCCATTCCTTTAAAGAGCTAAATTTTTCACCTAGCTTGCCCCCCAGGATGGTATCCTATTCAAAATGCTAATTTATTGATTGATTTTGTACGCTATTTTTTAACTGGAATTCTCAAAGTCTAGCACAACATTAATGAAGAAACAACAGTTCTGTTTAAAGCCATAACATTAAAACCACAGCAATACTGCCCACAAAAATGAAGTCGAGAGTTAAGAGGAAAGAAGTGAGAACAGGAAAAGAAAGTGAAGAATTTTGTGTGAAAGATAGAGTGAAGAATATCTCCTTCATACTGAGATAGTTTGTTTCTCTGGCCATGCACCAGTGGGAGCAACAGAATGGACAAATGAGGTGAATAAGCAGGAAATGTAAGAGTGTCTATATGAAGAGCCATTGCAGAAAAATGGGAACTGAGTCTGTTTGTTTAGCAAACACATGCTCCATAGCTGATGTGTGCACTGACTAGAGTCACCCATTCCCCAGGTGCATATTCAGACAGCATATGAAGTGGTCTTACATACATACTAGTCTGTACTCAAAAGATCTCCTCCACACAAGCAGAGATCCTGAGAAATATCCTTGCATACATACCAGCTTATGTGCATAGATTGCTCCTGTACCTGAGGTGGGGGGAGGTCATGATAGGTTCAGAGCGACTACTTGTGTGGAGGTAGTCTACCCATACAGGTTGGTACTTGTGTAGAACCACATGTACATCTGGCAGATATATTTGGTTGGCAAGCACAGCCCTACTTCTTCCATCATCACGTGAAGGTACAGCAGAATCCAAAAGGAGCAAGAGAGGTGATCTCTTCTCTCCACAGTGCATCCCAAAAATTGCCCAGTGGTGAGAAGAAGGAAAAGATGTTTTCCCATGCTGATGCTGTAGTACTGCCATGTTGGATTTAGCCTTTGTACAAACAAGTCTGTTGTCTTCATCTTTTTTCCACAATTGGCTGTACATGGCTACTAGGGGGATATGCCTCAAACATGGAAGTAATTCAATGCATGCCAACCTGAGCTTGGTAAAGAAATGAATGTAGAAGAAGAAAGACATGTAGAAGAAGTAACAGACATAGGGCCCTTTCACACAGCACGATTATAGCGCTATGATTCCATTTTAACTGCCATGGCTGCACCTTATGGAATCCTGGGCTTTACAGTTTATGGAGGGTTATTTAAAATTCTCAGTAGAAAGTTCTGGTGCATCACCAAAATACACATCTCAGAATATGACAGGATACAGCAATGGCAGCTAAAGTGAAAACACAGTGCTATAATTGTACAATATGAAAGTGCCCCGGGTCAACAAACTAGAAACACAGTGGCCAAAGGAAAGCAGTTAATCGTTTGAGCAGGGGGATACCGAGGCAAGAGTTTGACAATGCATTGTGGTTCTGTCTTCTAATCTTCTAAACAAGACAGTCAAGAATGGAATCCTTCTTCTAAGGACTTATGATAGTGACAGCCAGAATCTTTCTAGTGATAGTATAATTCTGGCTTTCTGTTACACAGCAGATAAAAGATTATGCTGGAGTTGCAGTACATTCCATTAAAAACACCTCCACAAATGCCATCATATCTCTCATTCTTATCAAAATGTAATGTCAAAATATATACATCCCTTGCAGATGTATTGCAATAACATCAGCAAGCAATAAGAGTATGCATTTATATTTTTATTATAATAATAGGTTGGGTTACTTTTGATTTTTTTTTATATTTATAAAAAAATTATTAAAATATTAAAATCAGTAGAATAACAATTTCGATACTAAGTTGTGTACACACTTACATTAAATAATATATTCCATATAAACCATAATACTTACTTCATATTAGTAAATTATATATCTTATATTTATCTATATCTTTTTATCTTCTTCTTCTTCTTAACATAATGTATTCCGCTGTACAAAATAGAATTACTTCCTGCTTATCTTTTTCAAGTTTATCTTACGTAATATTATAGTTACCTCTATATTTACATTACATTCTTTTTGTTTAAACCCAGCATTCAACTTGCATTTTCCTTGTCTAAATGTTAGACCACTCTAATAATTCATTGTTCCCCTGTTACCCTATTCTGCACTAACCCAGATTAGGGGTATATCTAAAAGTTATTGAACCTCTGTTTTATCCTTCTTAATGTTATTTTGTTACAATATATCTTAATTTTACACCATTTTATAGTCTTACGAAATTACACTATATCCATATCTTTTTTGCAAGTAACTTGTTATAAGTTTCCACTTTGAATCATATATTGGTTTTCTTCCTTCTTTAAGTGATTTTGAAAGTTGGTCACAATTCTTCGTTTCATTAAGTTTTACAAGCCATTCATCAAGTTCTGGAATTTGTTGGCTCTTCCAATATCTAGCATAAACGATTCTTGCAGATGTGACCATATATAATAATATTTTCCACCTATTTTTAGCAATTAATAGTTGATTATTCGGAATTATATTACTTTTGGATTTTAAATGGAAGGCTTCCCTATTCTATCTTTATCCAAAATAATGAAAACCATCTCTAGAGATCAAGTCACCTGATTGAAAGAATCTTAAATGATTAATCATTTGGATTTTAGTTGATTAACCAATTGACAGAGCAATTGAAAGTGCAGAAAGCTTGATATAAACAAAAACTACTACACTACATTACATTATTAAAAGAAAAAAATATTTTTGGACCATCCATACATGTAGTTCTTTACTAATTTTCTTTTGTTGCAGATGAAAATATTTTCTGTGCAAGAAACAGCATTTTCTGTGCAATTATTTTCTGCACATGCACACATACACATGCACACTGCTTCCACTGCAGAAAGTTTGTTTTCTGTGGAAAAAAAACTGAAACAAGAATGGTGTGAAGACATTTTTGACCATTTTACAAATACTTCCTGCTTTTTCTGTCTCTCTTTCTAAATTTTGTTTTTAAAATGGAAAAGCAATTGTATCCCTCAATAAAAGAAAAGAAAAAATACAGCACATTTAGTCATGTTCTAATAATAGTACAAGCCATTCCACGAATATGTGTGGGACTTTCTGGAATAAACAAGATCAAATAAGATTGATGACAAAGTCATTGTATGTAAATCATGTACCACAGAAATGATTTAATAATTATTTAATAATTATTTAATAACTTTACATTTGAAGGATTTATGCTTTTTAGTTTCAACAGATGGTACCTAACCCCTGTACATTTAAGGTATATTACACCTAATTTGAATGGCACTTGTTGGTAAGGCTTACCTGTTGGTAAGGCTTTTCCATCTTTGGTGGAAATGCCCAGATCTAGCAAAATTTTGATCAAATGCCTTCTCTGAAATCAATAAAATCATGGGCCAGACAGTTCTTGTCTCAATACTGATTGCTCATTTATCTGTCTTTCCCAAGGATCATAAACAATTGATACACAAACATCTTATTACATTCTTATGTCTGGCAACAAGATTAGAAATTGTCTGGGCATGGAAGGATCTTAAAGGATTGTCATTAGATCAATGACATATAAATATCTGGAATATTGCAGTAATGGAAATAAATTGCAGTCACTGGTCCTATTCTAGCTAGTAGCTTCAGCTTAAAAGAATCATCCCCTCCCATGTCATTGAGAAGAAATACATCTTCTAAGATTTTATGACTACCCACAGTTTTTGTAAGTTCCTATAGTCACATTATTTAGCAGGTACAGTAAGTCCTCAGTATCTACTGGGGTTTGGTTTCAAGATCCTCCATGGATATCAAAATTTGTGGATGTTCAAGTTCCACTATGTACAATTGCTTTGTAACATGAGGTCCCTTATATAAAATGGCAAAAATCAAGATTTGCTTGAATCCATGGATATAGAGTCCATGGATATGGAGGGGCGACTGTAGGTTTTTTTGTTTTTGTTTTACTCTTCTTCCCGGTTTATAAGCAGGTTGATGAAAAGATTTTTGATCAGCTGGCCACTGCTGATTATTTCTCCAATATAACATGCATGTGCCTTTGTCAATCCATTGGTCCAGCTGGAGCCATTTAGCCCATAACCATTTTCTTCAATTGCATTAGTCTTCCAAGATATCAGGACTTTTGATAACTAGAACCAGGAAACCCACAATCTGTGCACTAGTGCCTCATATGGTAAGTAAAGCTGTAAATCCTTCTTGTCTTGCACATGAGAACAAGTAAATTTGAGAACAATAGATGTGAACAATAGATTTTTTTTTCCCCAGCAAGATGGTATGATCTTTTCTGTTAGTCTCAAGAAAATTTTCCCATGCTAGCAGGAAGATGGGATATAAAAAGAGAGAGAGAGAAACAGAGAGATTTCACATTTGCAGCTTTTGTGCAAACTACATATATACCTGGTGGACAGACTAAACCATGGGAAAGGCTGCTTTGACAATCAACTTTTAAAATTGGAAAATGTCAGAAAGATCACAACTTTTTGGTGTTTGCTTGTCTAGGCAAGGCTGGGCAATTGCAGGGGGGTGGGGTGTCATGCATGCCATGGTGCATTAGAAAAGACATCATGTTACTTCCAGCCACCATTTTCAGCTAGAGTTTTGACCATTAAAAGGATGAGGTGATGAAAGGTGAAACTGACACATCTGCAGATAGTTTTCTTGCATTTTGTCCTGCTGGGTCTTCCCAATTTAAATTGTGGGGAGGTTTGAGGAGCTTTCAGAGACTAACACCAAGCTCTGAGACACAAAAGTGAGGTTTGTGGGTTTGGAAGCTGCATGCAGGCTGTGACCTGTTTGGGTGGATGGTCAGTTTGGATGTTTTTTGGGGAAAACATGCTAGTTTTGTGCAAAGACATTTTTGCACAAACTGCAGAAAACTGTATGTGGTGGGGAGCAATTATCTTGTTCTTCCATTGGATGTGAGAAATCTCAGGGAGGTTGACAAGCTTTGGACAAATTGTCACGACATGCCAGCACAGCCTGTGGCACTGAGAACAAGTTAATGTTTCAAGATTTTTTCATATCACTAATGATAAACCACCTGCTCTTCATACTGGCATGTATCATGGGCTGTTATGTTGCTGTCAAGCTCCACAGTGATCTTTGCAGGATGGACATTAAAACTGGTGCTCTACAAAGTCCTTCCAGACCCCTTGATATGAGAAGCCCCTTAACATTTATGTTTCAGGGAGGGAGAAACATGCTGGTTGTAACTTTAGCTGTGCTAAACAGATTTTCTGGAGGAAAGTTCCTGAAACCAAAGGACACAATTCTAAAGAGAAACAAGCTCCTCACCTTCAAAGGTAGCCCAAGTTAAGCCATATAAGTGTCCTTTCTCTTCAACACTAGCAGAATGGCTCCTGCTGGGAAGTATTCAAGAATTTCTAGACCAAGGCTGAGTTTCAGCAACAGTGTTATCTTCTGCCTGGCTCCTGTCCTCTGGTTCCTCACACCTCCTTTACAAGTCCCTAAGACCTGCAGCAAATCCACCCCTCCATAGTCTTTTCTACCTTGTGATGTCTTTGAGGAAGAACCCTGAAGCTTTTGCATACAGAGCATAAGCATTAGCATTGAACTACAGCTTGCATTGTTAGCTAATGGGGAGGAGTAACTTTTTCCCCCTTTCTCATTAAACAGCATCACACAAAATCTATCATACAGTGGCCTCAATCTTAGTTTCACCATTATCTTAGTTATTTTGTCTTGTCTTTTTTATCCTGACTCCAGAGAATGATTCTCTCTATCTCTCCTTTCTTTGCTCTGCAGACACATTCACTTTGTAAAAGTGATCTCTTTATGAAATATTTGGGTTTAAAACTGTTTATAATAAATTAGAACATTGTGTTTCCTATTTTTATTCCCAAAGAACAGATCCAAAAGTACCTTGATAGTCCTGTCAAGTATTTCTTTTCTGTGCAACTTGAGGACTGTGTTATATCAAAATGATGTCTGTTGCTTTCAGCAGAATCAGAGAAATATAACAGAGATGTTGTATAGCAGAAGAAGAATTAACATGTGATCTTTAGTGTGAGGGTTTTGCTGGTCACAGTGCAGACAAGAGCTTCTCAATAATTTAACTGGACAAAGTTAAAAAGTGTAGTTTATGACATAGCGTGAGTGGGCAGAGCATCTCCCCCACCCGCACTGGGATTTATATGCAAGCTTGGTTCCTTGTCCTTGGCAATAGGAATCTCTCATAGGAAGCTTTTATTTCTCCAGCCAAAATTCTCCTTCTTCTTCCTCCTCTTCCTCTTTGGTAAATCTTTTCATCCTCATGCTTGCACACTTTTACTGGAGTCTATCAGTTTGACTTCCATGTTGACTTCCCAGAATATTCAACCAATTAAATCCTAGAGGTGGACTTGACACAACTATAGTTATAATGGAGTACAAGTATGTGATTTGAAGATGTCCACAGATACCACATATTGGATACTCTATCAAAATTTAGTTCTCCTGAACCACAGTAGCAACTAAATGCATCCTATATTGTGACCAGTGAAAATTTGCATGACCAGGTGAGGGAGTATGAGACCTCTAGGAGTTTCTGGCAGCCATTGTCCAAGTAAACTAAAATTTCTGCATGTTAGACTAGGAGTTGAAAAGAAATCCATGGGTGCCTGTCATTAACGTACCATTGCCACAATTGCAAATGACCCTGAAACCTATGTTAAAAGCCAGTCAGCTGTCCTGAGTCATTTCTCAGTGGGCTGGCAAACGGGGTAGTGCAGGATGAGGTGACCATCCCACTTCCATCAGTAAGCAGTGGTGTGAGGAATGGAAATAAGGACCTCTGTGGGGTTCTGTCACAACTCTTTGTCATACCATCACTCACAGGCAGAAGGGGACTGGTCATGTCATCCTGCAATGCTCTGCACATCAGCTCTGAAGATCTCAGAAGTGGCTTTTAAGGGAGGAGTTTCAGGAGTCAGACCAGGAGGTGGAGTACCTTACAATATTGCAGCTATGCCTCTGATGTAGGATCTTGCTCCATTTTTTTAAAAAAAAATCATTGTGTAGATTTTTAACAAAATAGTCCCCATATCTTTCAGTTCCCATCAAAATATAAATGCAAACAACAGAACCTTATTTTCCCATCACCAAGAAATGCCCACAATTTGGTTGTTTACTCAAAAGGGGAAAAAAGATGCCTACAATAAGAAAAATATGTCCATAAGAAAATATATGTTCAAAAGCACACAGAAGTTTTCATGTGAGGAGAAAAAAATGCAACCCAAACACAAAACAAGGACGAGGAAAAGGAAAAGTGGGATCCCAATAAATGCAATGTTATTGGGACTAAGTTTTTCCTACCTGTAATTGTGATCCTTCAAAAATAAATCCACCAGTCCTCAGACTGCAAATGTCTGCATAAACTGGTGGATGTGGAGATGATTGCCAACATCTATGGTTCATTTAATTATTTATTTGAAAATCTTCATCCCCATTCCACACGCATGGCATACTTGTTGTTGATTGAGAGAAAACAATAGCAACTACCCCATATTGTGAATTGGCGTTTTCCCTGTACTGGGATTTTGTGTTATGCCAGGTCTGCGGGAGATGATTCCTTGTAAGTGAGGAGCACATGCCACAGAAAAGAGCTATTAGAAAAAGCTGGCAAGATCAACTAAGAGGACCACTTCATCAGGAGATCAAGAGTTGAAAAGAGTGATGAAATCTGACTTTAGACCCCCAGACTAAAATTCTAAGAAATAAACTTACATCAGAATATTTGCAAATAAAGAGAACTTTGTAAACAAATTCCAAAATGGTGATGAAGGGCTAATAACCTCAATGGATAAATGAATTTATTACAGAGTCATGAGAAAGATGTTTGAGTTTAAAACCCTCGCAATGACTTACTGGGGAGGCTATACTGTGAGAATCCAGCTGTTAACATATATATTAAAAGTGCCCTAAATAGATTTCATATCCATCTGAAAGAAAAGCATGAATGGATATCGAAGGGACATGTCCATAAATAAAAAAAGTGTGGTTGAGGACTGTTTAGGCGTGTTCTTTTCTTTACTAATGAGTCATTTCAGTGTCTTATAACTTATCTGTGTCACCTCTTGTCCATGGCATGATTTTCTACAGGCTGTGCAAAGAACTGGATTTACAGATATGCAACATTAGATCCATTTTTAAGGCCCATGCAAGTACGGCATAGCAATGTTTACGAGACATTGGTTTCATGGCTAAGTATCATGGCTTGTAAACTGATATTATTTATGAAAGCTTTTTACTTTTATCTTAAAGCACTCATCTTAAGATGTGTGTATGCTGTATGAAACATGGACAATGCATGCAGGCACCTCTCCATACCAATAAGACTATAACAGTTGTCTTGGAGGATCACACTAGAAGAGATGTCATGATGCAGCAAACAAGAACATACTAGAGTAGTCATTTGGAGTGTATTTCTTTTTCTCACTATACTTTTAAAAAACTGAATCAAATGAGATCTGTTTGGTTCAGTTTGCATTCATTCTGAAGTGAATGAATTTCACTTTTTTAAAAACTAGATCAGTACGGGTACCATTTTCCACATTCCATTCATACTCATTTGCCATTTATTGGGAGAACTTTTTCTGAGAGGGGCAACAGAAATTAACTACATGGACCCTCCTAGTGGACACTATATTTATTCCAGATGTTGCATACTTCTGGGGCATTTTGGTAAAACATGGTGGGTTCCAGTGGAAGCCACAGTATTTCTGTGGGGCCCCAGATGCAAAACATGTGGAGAAAATAAGATGGTGGCACACAGAAGAATTCACCAGCTGACAGGAAAAACTCTGTGTCTGTGTGTATGTGTGTGTGTGTGTGTGTGTGTGTGTGTGTACACATTAAATTAAATTTCTGGCGAGATCCTACTTGTGACATATACTCGTATAACCTGGGCTTACACTTTTAAAGGATGTTGATGGCTTTTCAAGGACGTTGAACAAAGGGATACCACTAACCCACAAACACAGTGTGTCAACAGGCTGGAGCAGCTTCTCTTGTTCGGCTTGGGAAGAGTGCAGGGTACCTGGGTAGCATCCATCTGCAGCTGGAAGAAAGGAAGGAAACAGCAGCCAATACCTTCCAGGTTTTCTGGAAATCTGGAAGAGCAACAGTGCTATTTTATCTCGCCTGCAGATGTGCCACTGAACATGGCATAGACACTTCTTTCCCTTTCTACTAAATGGCCGTGGGAACATTATTTGCACTGGGAAGTTGCCTCCTATATGCATGAAATTGACAGCCCAACGCAACTGTATGGGCACATCATTATGCTCCACACACACGGATGCAAGATTGTTACTTGTTTCTCTGTTATCATCTGAAGCAATTTTCCCCAAATTTAAATGTGATTGGGATTGTCAGACTTATCATCCAGGATATGTAGAGTACACAGAATTTAGAGGACCTGAGAGGCACTCAAGTTATTTTTTCATTCTTGTGATGAGTAGAATTTCAAAAAACATTTGAAAATTTTTTGAAAAATCTGTTTTTCAAGTGCTGAGAAACCCTGTCAAGAAGAATGCTGGACCAACAAGAATCTACAGTATGGGAATTATACTATGTAAAATTCACATTGTGCAGAAAATGCTGTTTCCTGCTTATAAAAAGCTGTAATTTGCTTTTTCTCTGCAATTTGCTTTTTTCTTTGCCATGGTTGTAATGTACAGAAAACAGCATTTTCTGTGGCAAATATTACATTTCTGTACAGAAAATGCTGACTCAGATTCTGTAGCAGAGGCTACCACACATAACTTCATGGTGGTATAGCTACTTCCCTGACAAACGGCCTTCCTGTACGACACTGTAATAGCGCTGTTATTCCACCTTCAACATCCTGTGGAATTTTGGGGTTTGTAATTTACTGAGGCCAAAGAGCTCTCTGGCTGAGAATTCTAAGTGCCCCTCCCTAAACTGCAAACCCCAGGAGTCCATAGGATGTTGAAAGTGGAAGAATAGCACTATAACAATACAGTGCAGAAAGACCCATGAAACACAACCCTTCCAGTGAATTGTGGTGACGCAGACTGGGCTGTCTTATGCAGTGTGTCCTTGCGCAACAAAATCCATAGCACTATGATGCCCACTGTGCAATGGGGCCCACTGCAAAATAGGCACGTTGCTTCTGACTCAGCTTGTGCAAGCGGTCCTGAAAACAGAGCTACCTCTCTGCTCCCTTTCTGAGAATACAGATGTTGTGCATCACGGCAATTCAGCTTTTTAAGTGTGTAAATTGGTTTACGGTTACATAAATACCAAACAGGATGTCAGCTCCTGTTTCCTGTGCTAAACAATCATGTTCAAATTTTGGACAGATTTGTTCTTAGCTACATGGTTTTTGAGCACTTTCTCACAGTCAGAAGAAAATTGCTAAAATTACTCATTGCTTCCTTGGAGAAGAACACTAGTGAAGAATGACACTCCTATTGCATTCATACAGAACAGAACCGTCTGTTCAGGGGCTGACTGAGAGAGGCATGTTCTCTCAAGAGCAACTGAGACTGATGCACAATGTGAGGAATATTTGATCGCCAGAGTAGACAAGTGCTCATCCGCAAGAACAGGTGAAACTGAAAGGCCATTAGCCACGGTTACAGATTGCCCTGAGTAACACTGGGTTCTACTGCCAGGGTGCAGAAAAATCAAGTGGAGGGTGGCAACAAAAATGAATTCAAGCATGGCCCACTGAAAAAGACTTTCACTAATAAGTCCTCAATGATGAAGCAAATGAAATAAGAAAAATATTTAAAAAATGCTTCACATCTCTAGTAGCTTTACTCTGCATCTTAGATTTAGGGAGTCAGCATAGTGTAGTGATTTGGACATTAGACTACAACTCTGGAGAGCAGGGCTCAATTGTCTTCTTGTCTCCTCTGTCTCCTTCTCCTTCTCCTCCTTCTTCTAAAAAATCCTCAATAGCTAAGATGCTTACTCAGTACACACAGAGCAGTGGGAATGAAAATATTTTCCTAGGCACAAGAACAACAGTTTGTGATTAAAGTCCAGGCAAACCATTGACCCTGAAAATTACACAGCAACAACTTGTACTATGTAATATGGCTCATCTATTTGCAAGGCTCAGTGATGATTCCAGGCATTTTGTTTAGGGTCTTTCAATTAAATGAATGCCAAGAAATTCATTGCAGGGTTCACAGAAGGTTAAAATTCTACCACATTTGACAGCTTTCTATAATCTAAAATCCAAGAGAAACCATAAAACCTAAAGCATTACCTTTCAACTTGTTCATTCTTCAGTTTTGTGGCCATCTGTGTTAACATCAATTGCTTCATTTTTTAAAAAAAAAATCTTTTTTTCAAACATACAATGTTTTTTGATTTAGAACAACGTGCATAGTCAAGAACCATCGCAAATATTATGTGAATACATTGTATAGCTTTTCTGTGAATGCTCCTTGGTAGGCTACATAGAGATCATTAACCAGAGAGGCCTGGGACAAATTGGCCATATCAAATACTAGCATCTTCTTCTAACCTCAGTTACTGTTCTAGAGATAGAAGAAAAAAAAGGAGCACAAAAAGAGTCTTATAACATAATGTTACCCTGTTTACTGGGAGTCCCAGGAGGGACACCTAAATAACCAAACAACAACACACAATTTTGGGGAAAATTAGCTGGAGCACTCACTTAAGCTAGCGAGAAGCAGGGTAACTTAGCAGGATCTTGCAACCCAGCGTCTACGGGGTCAGGTCAGTCAAGCAGCCAGACGGGTTTAAAGTAATAAAAGTGATGTTTTATTGAATGCAGACAAATATTAAAGATACCACAGCCACACAGACAACTAAGGAATCAGAGATTGAATTGGGGATAGGGATTTTCAGGGAAAATGGGTGACATGACAACTGTTTTGTCATCCTGGACCTTGGGAGAGAAGCTGGGGGTGCAAAGAAGAAACTCAGCTCGATTAGCGGAGGGGAGCTCGCCAGATAAAGCAGCAGCAAGGCTTGATGGAAGTTCGGAGCGATCCGAGGAAGGTCTCGGAATCAGGGGGTTTTATAGGGCGAACTGGGACTGCAGGCTATGCCTTACTCAGGGACAACAATGAGTTTTGGGTGCAAGACAATGTCTCAGAAAGGTCACAATTTAGCATGATTGAGTTAAGTCCAAATTGACCAAAAGGTAGACTGTATACAAATGCTCAGTGCTTGGCCTTTAAGCTTCTAGCTTGCCAAGTTACCTACTCGGGCCAGGGAGTCCTTTGTAAACAGCGTGCATACATAATGAGGCCGTTTGCAGAGAGGTCTCCTAAAGCAGTGATCTGGCTATTTCTGGCCTGCCTGCATTGTCTTGGGATATTGCAGCGTTTGATCACAGAGCCTAGTTCTGGGCTTTTCTGGGGGCCTCTCAAACACGTGGAGAGGGGTGGTATAAAGAGCCAAATTATTGATATCAAAATGATATCTTTATGCTACCTCCAAGGAGGCCTAACCTGCAGTAACAATAACATATACCAGAAGTCCACAGAGAGATGAGATTGTAAGGTCTCTATCCACGCCTGCAAACTATTATGTGTTTTATGCACTGTTTTACATGCTGTTATTTTCAGTCTATGTTCAAGGAGAAAGCCAGAGAAAGCCAGCCTAATAGATACAAGCCTACCCTTCCACATGCCAGACTTAGCACTTTAATATTCACCAAAGATACCAGCCAGAAGACAATTGCATTATCATTAGTAAGTTTATTGCTTCATGCTGTCAATACTGTCCAACTACATTGGCAAAATATTTGTCAAAATGAAAGGAATTATGAAAAAGAAGCATGGCCAGAACTGCAAGGAGAAGAGATACCACCAATTCCATGACTTTGGGCTGTTTCTATTTCTTCTAGCCTTATTTTAGGAACATTCTGCTGAATGTTTAAAGTTTGAGGAGTCTCTATTGCCAAGTTAATAGTCAAAATAGTTGTGGAGAAGTTGGCATCCATAGCAGGGTAGGAATAAGAAAAGTGACAGAAGAGATAGTCAAAAAACCAACTCCTTCCAAAAAGGGAGGACCATTTCAAATGAACAAACACACACACACACACACACACACACGAACCCAACACACATCGAGCATGAATCCAATAAACAACCACACAAGATATCAGCCAAAAAACTCCTAAACCACAAAAACACTCAGCCAGATTGCCAATCCAATGATAATGATTACTCCATGTCAACTTCGAGTACTGAATGACACATGTAGGGGGTGAACTGTTTCACTGTATTCTTTGCCCCTATCACATGTCTGCTTTAGAAATCCCCTACACAGCTCATATCCTCCCCACTCTGTTTTAGCCATTTTGGAATTACTACTAAAACTGAAAATTTCATGGATGATATTACAACAAGGAGCAAAAGAATGAAGAAAGGTTGCTATATCACAGCAGGGTTTAGAATAGTGTTGTGATTATTTTGTACCCAGATTGCACAATCCACATGTATCCTCTACAATTTAAAATAATGATTTAAAATGTTTGTGGTCAACGTTTCTGAATTTCTATGGAATAATGTAATAGTAGTAACTTACATTACAGAATTCTGTTTGGTTGCTGTTCTCCACTCCACAGAAGTATGTTGCTTTTCTATAAATAGTTTCTTTTCATTACTTTTGTTTTTATTATTAGCTGTACCTGGACTGTTTTGTGATTTTCTTTGCTTCAAATTTTGCAGTACTAGAATATCCAAGCTAGAAAGAAAACACTATTCATTTCTCTTCACTGTCCAAGGCAGCTCTTTGCTAGAGCAATAATGAATTAATGGTTCACAGTTCGCAATGTGTTTAACATAAGAAACCCCATTTCCAGTCCCACTGCCAACAACCTCTTCTTTCCTACTTAAGCCAGCCAGGAGAAATATTTTGAATCGTTGGATACAAATATGACGTTGAGCAGCTTGTAAAACATAAGGCAAGCCTTTGTATGTTTTGGGGGTGACATATTTAATATAGGGAATGACAAAGCACAT